>CABHPQ010149475.1:0-25622 GCA_902168405.1 Peromyscus aztecus
ATTTTGGTTTTTGGAGATAGGATTTCTCTGCACAGTCCTGGTTGAATCCCCCTGCCTCTGCCTCAAACGCTGGGATCAAAGGCAGGTGCTACCACCTGTTTAGGCAAGCACTCTCAACACTAAGTAAGCTGTATCCCCAACCCTGGATATAACAGCTTTTGTTAGTATAGCACTTAATTGAAGAAGCCTGTGAGATAATGTAAAGAATTGGTGGTTTCTCACAGCTGAAGAAAAATTGCTTAAAGATTTGTTTAAGGCCACATTGCTTGCAGGTAGCAGAGCAGGGTCAAAATCCTGGGGACTCCAGACTCTTGGGCTCATTAAGACGAGAAGTACTAAAATGCCACACTAAGTTGAAGTTGCTATCGAAAAACATCATCTAAAACTTACAAAACAGTTTTCATCGGTGAAAAATACCCATTGGCCTAGATTTACTACCTTATCAGTTTAGTGTCTTAACTAGGTGAAAAGTCTAGATGGATTTCCCTTTTAGGAAATTCTTGGTTGTGGACGACATAGCTGAACTGAGGACATGGTTCAGGGTTAGGGGCACTTGCTGCCAAGACTGACAAGTTGAGTTTAGTTCCCAGAATCCACATGGTGGAGGCGAGAGCAGACTCCAGATTCCTGCAAATTGTCCTCTACCTGTGTGCTATCAAACAATAGTCAGAAGTTAGAAGAAGACATCACAGTAAGCTGTCCTTCTTTTTTTTTTTCGTGTGAAATTCGAACTCTTTAAAAGGTTTGCCTAGTAATATCTCTGTCCCTTTTTCTTCCATATCTATGTTACCCTCCCAGGAAGACCCCCTCTTTAAATTGAGCTCAGGAAATGTAACTTGATTTGTTGGCTCAGCACAAATTTACCTCTTACTTGGCCTTTCAAGATTTTGGAATTGACCACATTTCTTCCAGTTACAACAACTTAGAGTGGCCAGTATACCCAGAGCTGGAAATGGGTCTTGAGTTCTCTGAAAATACCAGATACGACTTAATCACTTCAGTAAGACCAAAAGTTTCTGAGGCACCGGGCGGTGGTGGCACACGTCTTTAATCCCAGCACTCTGAGTTCAAGGCCAGCCTAGTCTTCCAAAGCGAGTTCCAGGAAAGGTACAAAGCTACACAGAGAAACCCTGTCTTAGAAAAAAGAAAAAAAAAGTTATTGAGGCAACACCAGTTTCCATGTGACCCCTCGCTGACCTTCAGTACCTTAGTGTCTCAGAGCTGACTGACAAATGAGACTGTTGAAGTTTCTAGGAAACTTGAGCCAAGGTGGGAATGTCAATCTGTGAGATTTTTACCTTTGTCATCCCAGCACTCAGGAGGTTGAGACTGGAGGATTGCCATGAGTTCCAGACTAGCCTGAATACAGTGAGATTCTGCCTCAGAGAAAAGTACCTTTTTTTTTTCTTTTTTTTAAGTTTTTATTGTGGCTATTTGGGTTGTTAAAGTGGGCTGCCTCTTTAGTGTGAGTTTCTTCATTTATAAATGGACATAGTTTATCTGCAGATGTCTTGGCAATAGGAATCACATTTTTGATATTATAATTTGATATAAGTTACATTAAAATTGTAGCTAGTGTATGTAAGGTGTGCTTAGGACTTTAACACTCATTGTGCTGTGAGGTATTTCTTTGGGTTTATAGTGAGAAAATGGTGGTGTTAGATGGTTGCTTTTATAAAGTGCTGATCTTTATAGTTAAAACGGTTTCAAAGGCTGTAGTTACATGTATACAAATCACCTTTGCAAATCCCATCCTGTACAGAGTATTTGTTGCATTGCAAGGATACTTAGATTTAGATGGCCAAGATGAAAAACACTAATAAAGTCAAATTGTGAGTATTGTCAATTGAAGGAAAAGTGTTTCGTATTGAAAAGGTATGTGTGTTCATTTTGATAATAACTTTGAGATGTAATTCACAAGGGAACTGTGTGTTTTAAGGCTTGCCTTTAAGTCTAGCATCTAGCATTTGGAAGGCAGAGGCAGGCAGATTTTCATGAATTTTAGGCCAGTGAAGGGCTACATAGTGAGCCTCTGTCTCTCCTACCCCACCCCACAAAAAAAGGTGCAGAAGGTTGCTATATACAAATAAGCTTAGTTGCATATACTTGGGGTGGGGCAGGAGGTGTTCAGCTATGTAGCTCAGTCTGGTAATTGATATTGCCTGAGCCTCCCAAGTTTTAGGATTTACCTTTTACACACCCTGGGGTGGGTTCTCTCTGTGGCTCAGTCTGGCCTTCAGCAGCCTTCCTGCCTCTGCCTCTCCTGAGCCTTGAATTTATTGAAGTGAAAAAAAGTGTCACCTGAGCAGTGTTTCTCAGACTAGAGATAGGTAGAGCTCAGTGGTGAGTGCTTGTTTGTCTAGCATGCATGAAGCCAGAAAACAACAAAGCTTGAACTGCTCAGTAGCAGTGCTTGGGAGGCAGGGCAGGATTGCTGTGAATCCCAGGACAGCCAGGGCTACACAGTGAGAACTTGCCTCAAAGGGGTGAGGGTCAGGGGAGAGAAAAGGAAAGTTGAGAAAGATCCTGATTGAAGAATTGAGCTGATCCCCCAGGCCTCCCCAATTTCAGACACAATTGAATGTGGTTTTTTTGTGTTTTTGTTTGTTTTTCAACATTTATTTATTTGTGTTATTTTGTTGGTTTGGTTCTTGTTTGTTTTATTTATTTATTTACACAGGATTTCTCTGTAACAGCTCTGGCCATCCAGGAACTCGCTTTGTAGACCATGCTGGCCTCGGAACTCTGCCTCCCGGGTGCTGGGATGAAGTCAAGATTTATTTTATGTGTATGGGCGTTTTTCTGTTTATCTTACATGTGCCTACAGTTCCTGGGGAGGCCAGAAGGAGGCATCAGATGACTTGGAGCTGAGTTACGGACTGCTGTTAGCTTCCATCTAGGTGCTGGGAATCAAACCAGGGTTCCCTGGAAGGACAGCCTTAACCTCTGAACTATTTCCTTAGCTCCGTATGTTCTGTTGTTTTTTTTTTTTGTTTGTTTTTGTTTTTTTGTAAGAACCTATTGGACCACAGCAGGTGCTGGCAGCCGTAGAGTGCTTACCTAGCATGTGCCATGCCCTAGATTCAATCCACAGTACTTCACAATAAAGCAAGCTACAACAGCGTATGGTGCACACCTGTCTTGTACCTGGAAAGTTGAACCAGAAGAATCTTAAATTCCAGGTCAGCCTGAACCACTAGCCCCTCCCCCAGTATACTGTCTCTAATAAGGTCTTCTATGCTTTAAAACTAATTTGGGAGAGGATTTTAAATTCTTATATTTAACTTTACCAGGTAGGTAAAGAGCTTCAGATGTATAATCCTTCTCCTTGGATTGGGCTTAGCTTTAGAAATTAGAAGAAGTTTGCTTTGTGAGTTGATTGATTTGTTAACTAATTCATGCAAGATTTGGGGTTGGAGAAAAAAAGAGATAGAAGGGAGATGAAAGAACTGGACCAGTTAAATCGTTGTGTCAAAGACTTGATATTATTGGTTTTTCAAGGCAGGGTTTCTCTGTGTAACCTTGGCCGATCTGGCACTCCCAGTGTACACCAGGCTGTACTCACAAAACTCAGCCTGCCTTTGTATTTTGAGACAGAGTCTATCTTTGTATAGTTCTGTCTGTCCTGGAGCTTTGTAGACCAGGCTGGCCTCGAACTCGGAGAGAGCTTTCTGCCTCTACCTCCTGGGTGCTGGAAATAAAAGATATGTGCAACCACACCCAGTCTTAAAATCTTTTTATTTTTGTGTATATGTGTCTAAATGTGGGTATATGCACATGAGTACAGGTAGCCAGGCATCAGACTTCCTCTGTAGCTGGAGTTACATGTTGTTCTGAGCTGCCTGAGCTGGGTGGTAGGGACTAAACTTGAATCCCCTGCAAAAGCAGTCCACAATTTTAACCATTGATCCATTTTTCCAACCCTCCACAGTTGAAATCATTTAAACTGCAGAGCCCTAGATTTTGGAAGAGCAAAGGGCACAGGAGGATTTTGATAACTTGTCAGTGGAGTAAAATGAAGTGGAACAAACATTGCTATCCCAATTTATTTTCCTTTTGGGGTCTACTTTAAAAAAAAAAAGGCTGCTTATGTAAGGGTTATTGTGGCAGCTACATTTAAGTAAGAGATCTTCTAAGGAAATTTTAGCCTGTCTTTTGAAGCTAACAGTGATTTCTTGGTCAGATTTGGGTGGCAGGGAGCCAGCCGTAAGGATCATAAAGGAAATAAGTGATTAAAAAGTATTTTTAAAGTAAGTAGTTTTAATGTTTTATTAATACTTTTTAGCTAATTTTGGATATATCAGGTAATATTAATGAAGAGTGAGACTTGTTTGTCTAAACTTGAAATCAAAAGGTTAAAGGTTGAGAAACCCTGATCTACAAAGTTGATTTAAGCCCTATCATTTCAGAGGGTAGATTAATACCAAATTAATGCTGTGGTTGTATATAAGATAATGTATACAGAACAATGGGGGAGGGAGATACCTTAAATTCTTACTGTTCTGTTGAACTTGATTGTCTTGGCTTGACCACCACCAGTGTTTACTCCGAGTGGCCAAAATAGACTAATGAATAGATATTTGCTAATGATAGTAGCCAAATGAGGATCAGAATCTCTGACGGGCATCAATCTAACCCCAGGTATTTTTTTTTTAATTAAAAAGTATAAAATAATGTGGCTAGAGATGACAGAGTGGTTAAGAGTACTTGCAGAGGACCCGTGTTCAATTCTCAGCTCCTACATAGTGGCTCTCTACCATCTGTGACTCTGGGTTCAGGGGACCCAAGACTTTGTACTAGCTTCTGCAGGCATAAATCTAAAGTGTTCTGTCTTGTATCGCATTCAGGTGATCTTATCGTTTGTTAGTTCTGGCCTAGCATGCACAAAGCTCCTAAGTTCAGTCACCAGTCAACCTGGTGTGGTGCATTCCTGTGTCACAGCACTGAGGGAGGAGTTGGGGGCAAGAGAATCAGAGTTTCGGGTCATCCTTGGCTACATGGGGGCAGTTAGTGACTAACCTTGTCTCAATGAGGGAGGCATATGGCAAACTTAAAGGTGTCTGCATGTGAATTGGAGCAATGTGAGTGCTTTAGAACCTTCTGCTTAAATATTTTCAAACAGTAGGAAAGTTCCCGACTACAGCTCAGTTTGTGGCCAGGCCTTGGCACTCTAGCCTTAGAGGAACAGAAGGGACTGAGAGAATTATGTGACCTGGCTGATAAATCGTCCATTGTAGAGCCGTATTAGTGTTAAGTCACTTAGAAACTACTGATTTATAGCCATCCTCTCTCTGTTTTTGTGGCATGTTCACTTGGTTTGAGCATTCACACCGTAATGCTTGATTTGAGGTGGTTGTTAATTATGTCCATAATGTTGTCTGTAGCATTCATAGTAGGCAGGGCACGTTTACTTTCTTGACAGTGGAATTTGAGAAAGTAACTTTCTGTTAAGCATTGGTGTATCAAGTCAGATTATTCCTCTTGAGTTGAAAATTAGGTGAGAATTGGAAGAGGGAGGAAGAACTCGTGATTGCTAAAAACCATGAAGCTGCTGGGCATGGTGGCATACCCTTTAACCCCAGCACTTAGAAGCCAGAGGTAGGTAAATCTCAACTAGCCTGGGCTGCATGGTGAGAGCCTGTCTCAAAAAACAACTGTAAAGCTGAGAGTTGATACAACAAAGTTGCTTAACTTTTGGAGGAGGGGGAACAGTCACTATTTACCAAGGCTGACCTCAAACTTGTAATCATCCTGCTTCAGCCTCCATGATGCTACAGTTACAGGCCAGTGCCAACCCAGCCATGTGGGATTTTGTTGGTTTGGTTTGGCGCTCCCCCCCCCACCCCCTTCGCCTTACTTGTATGTTAGGCCCTAGGTGAGTGAACAGTGTAGTAGAAAACATTCACAACCATATTTCCTGGAGGGTATTACTTTCTATACCTTATTTCCCTTTCTGTACCTAAATATGCTCATATACATAAGCATTTATCTATCTCTATTATATTAGTTTTGTGGGACAGGGTCTCATGTATCCCAGGCTAGCTTCAGACTCGCTGTGTAGCTGAGGATAACCTTTAACTTGTGATCTTCCTGATTTTGAGTGTATCCTGCCACACCCAGTTTATATGGTGTTAAGGACTGAAGCCAGGACGTGCATTTTCAGAGGTTCGGTCCATCACTGTGAAGGGGAGCATGGCAGCATGTGGGCAGATGTGGTGCTGAAGCTGAGAGTGTCATATCTTGTGGGCAACAGGAAGTTACTGACTGTCACACTGAGTGAAGCTTGAGAAAAGAGACCTCAGCCCACCCCGACAGTGACACACTTCCTACAACAAGGCCACACCTCCTAAGAGTGCCTCTCCCTTTGGGGGTCTTTTTCTTATATCTGCATAACGTTTCATGTCAGTTTCATAATCCAGTCGTCTGACCAGTCTTTGTTGATTTCTTTTTTTTTTTTTTTTTTTTTTTTTTTGGAGACAGGGTTTCTCTGTGTAGCTTTGCGCCTTTCCTGGAACTTGCTTGGTAGCCCAGGCTGGCCTCGAACTCACAGAGATCCACCTGCCTCTGCCTCCCGAGTGCTGGGATTAAAGGCGTGCGCCACCACCGCCCGGCCTTTGTTGATTTCTTAGAATGTCTTTAATGGTGCAGGATAAAAGTCTAAATATTTGCGGGGCAGTGGTGTCTATGCCTTAAGTCCTGGCACTTGGGAGACAGAGATAGGCAGATCTCAGTGAGTTGGAGCAAGTTTCAGGACAGCCAAGGGCACACAGAGAAATCCTGTCTTGAAAGCAAAAAAAAAAGTCTAAATACTTGACTGTCATTGAATATAATCTTTCTCTTTTCAGCAAAAAAGAAGAATAAGAAGGGGAAGACCATCTCCCTAACAGACTTTCTAGCTGAGGATGGGGGTACCGGTGGAGGAAGCACCTATGTCCCCAAACCAGTCAGCTGGGCTGATGAAACAGACGATCTGGAAGGAGATGGTAATGTCCTTTTGTCATTGTCCTTAGAACTATCATGCTTAAATTTTCACTGTTTCACACTCGTTTTCCATAATTTGCCTTATTTGTGATTGGAAAGGATCTTACTTTGTAGAGCCTGAAATTTTTTGTGTGTTTTGGGATGTTGAGTTTACTCTGGTTGGCTCTCAAACTGAAAAGAATTTTCAGAATACCTACTGGCTGCTGCATTAAGATTGAGTAGCTAGCTGGGTGGTGGTAACGCATACCTTTAATCCCAGCACTTGGGAGGCAGAGGCAGGCGGATGTCTTGAGTTGAAAGCCCAGCCTGGTCTACAGAGCAAATTCCAGGACAGCCAGGGTTACACAGAAACCTTGTCTTTTTTTTTTAAAAAAAAAAAAAAAAAATTGAGTGGTTAGGCCCAGGTCCTGTCTGTTACTGGCTACTGTTTGAATGTACAAGGTATTCTGTATTTTCACACATAATTAGTTATGGTATACATAATTTAGCAGATTGCACTGCAGCATCACTTATGGGGATAATAAAATCCTACACCTAAAAGAAACATAAAACTTGTTTGTTTGTGGTGTTTTTTTAATTGGTTGATTGGTGTGGAGAGTTTGTGTGATTTCTCTATGCAACCTTAACTGACCTGGAATCCATAGAGGTCCGTCCGCCTTTGCCTCTGGAGTGCTAGGATTAAAAGCCTGTGCTGCTGTGCCTGGCTTTGTTTTTGGTTGGGGTACATGTATGTTTCTGTTGCTATTACAGACAAGGTCTCTGTAAGACTGTCTTGCTCTATAGACTGACTGACCTCAAGCTTTCAGAGATCTGCTCACATCTACTCACCGCCCCAGTACTGGGATACAGGCATGCATCACCACCTCAGAACTTCTTTGTAGTTATTGGAGCATGTCAGTCTAACCACCTTTCTTCTTCTCCTTTTTCCCTTAAAACTTATTACAAACTGATTACTTTGTGTGTTGCCCATTTTTATAATAAAAATAGGAAATTTCATATAGCTTATACCTTCTCTAAATGTTGAAACTAAATACAAATTCAGGAACCAGGACTAGAATAGTTGGTTTTGTTTGGTTTGTTTGTGTTTGGGGGGAAGGTAAACCTTGAAGGAAGCCTGGTGAGGTGGTACATACCTGTAATCCCTGCAGTGGGAGGGAGGCAGAAGGACCTAGAGCCTGGGTTACTTAACACTCTGTCTCCAAAAAGCAGAGGTGGAGGGGCAGAGAACACAAGGTCCAGCCCTGTATTTGGCGTGGAAGAACTGTCAGTCAGTGGTTAATGTACGTCAAAACAGACACGAGTGCTCATTACTCCTGCTTTTCTCTAACTATGAATATTTTGCTTGTGTACCTGTTGGATGCCCCAGAACTGGGATTACAGATGGTTATAATAATTAAACCTGAGTCCTGCAAGAACAAGTGCTCTTAACTCCTGAGCCATCTTCCCAGCCTCACTCTTGAGTCTAACATCTTAGAAGCATTTTCTTTGTCTTTTTGCATTGCTGAAGCACACCCATTATTGTCTTGTGCTTCAGTGGTACAGCCTTGTTGTAGCTTGGGCTGGTGTTGGCATGAATCTCTGGTTCTGTGGCACCAGTTATTAGGGAGTATTCCCCTTAGTTCTTTTTTCATTTGTTTGTTTGATTTGTTTTAATCTTGTATGGGTGCTTTTTGAGACAACATCACTTTATAGTTTTGACTGGCCTAGAATTTACTGTAAGTACCAGGCTGGTCTCAGACTTTGAGCCAGCCTCTGCCTCTATGCCTGCTGGGGTTTGGGTGGTTTGAGTGTCTCATTCTGTAGCCCAGGCTGGCCTTGCTCTCACGTCAGTCCTACTCTTCCATCCTCCCAAGTGCTCTACCATGCCTGGCTTCTTAGTCCCTCTGTCTGCTCTTGTGTCCTAGTGTCAACAACCTGGCACAGTAACGATGACGATGTGTACAGGGCACCTCCAATTGACCGATCCATCCTTCCCACCGCTCCACGGGCTGCTCGGGAACCCAATATCGACCGGAGCCGTCTTCCCAAATCGCCACCCTACACTGCTTTCCTAGGGAACCTGCCCTATGATGTGACAGAAGACTCCATTAAGGAATTCTTTAGAGGACTAAATGTGAGTGTCTTAATGTTAGACTTTTACGTATGGATGTTGCGAATAGTACCTGAAGTAAACTGATAGTGGAAGGCTGCAGAGTCCAAGATGGAAAGAATACATTGATTTTTTAAGAATTAAAATGATAGGATTTGAACGGTAGACTGTAGAGTAGTTTGTTTTCTAGCCTTCTTCACCAGTTTTCCCCCTGGAGACTTGAGATACTTGGATGTTCCTCAGAAATCGATCACATCTGTGCCGACCACCGTGGTTTGCAGTTGTCTCTGTCATTCCTTCCTTGTTCTCTCAGATCAGCGCTGTACGCTTACCACGTGAACCCAGCAATCCAGACAGGTTGAAAGGCTTTGGCTATGCGGAGTTTGAGGACCTGGATTCTCTGCTCAGTGCTCTGAGTCTCAATGAAGAGGTAAAGAGACAGTGGGGGAGGGCCAGGGTGGAGGGCGAGCTGCACTTCCAACCAGACCAAGTCACACTCATGTCGTTTGAACTCAGTGTTTTCCATTAATTAGGGGAAACAACACTTTGATGGAATTTTAGGGAAGAAGAAATGTACCATGTGCCAGGTTTCTAAAAGCTGCTTAATACTTTGTCTCAGCTCTAAGGTTTTACTTTTTCAAAATAAACTGTCCAAATAAAGGCAGATAGAGCTGAGTGGTGATGGCACACACTTTTAATCCCGGCACTCGGGAGGCAGAGGCTGGTCTACAAAGTGAGTTCCAGGAAAGGCGCAAAACTACACAGAGAAACCCTGTCTGGGGGGGGAAGGCAGATAGAAAAGTAAACCAGTTTATATTAAAGGGCATTTTTTTCAGGGCTGGAGGTGTTTAACCCCAGAAACCCCTGATCACTTCTGAGAGAAAGCCATTTCCTCTGCCGCATTCCATAGTCTAAACCTACATTTGGTATAATTGTAAATAAACAGCTCTTAGAAATACTTTCACTGAATAGTGATTGAATGTCATCTGTATCAGATAGTGGTAAAAATTCATGGGTACAGCCAAACACACTGGTTCATACCTGTAATCTCAGCTTTCGGTCAGTATTTAAAAGGCAGTTTAGAAAAGAGAAGTTGGGGTATACAGAAATACAGACAACACCCTCGCTGCTGTGCGTTGTCCTGTTTGAATCCATTGCTGTGGTACTAATCATGCTAGAGGAGTGCTGAGTTTTGTTTTGTTTTGGTGGGGGGTTTTTTAACTACTCTGGCTATCCTGGATCTCACTCTGTAGACCAGGCTGAACTCAAACTCACAGATCTGCCTGCCTCTGGAGTGCTGGGATTAAGTGTGTGTGTGTGTCATCACCACCTTGCGATTGGTTACATTTTAGTTCTCCTCCTCCCCCCCCCCCCCCCTTTTTGAAGCTGGGTCTCTTCCTGTATATTCTGGGCTGGAACCTGGAGTGACTCTGGCCTCTGCCTCCTGAGGGCTGTAATTATAAGCATGTTAACTGATTGAGAATTGCTTTCAGGATGCTTAACAAACTGCTAGAGTTAATTCCATTATATGAAATTGGGCTTTGGGGAAACAAAAAGATTGGTTTTGTGTTCATTTGAGGCCAACTTTGTTAATTCTTCTATTTTAATCTTTCAAATCTTTATAAGGGATTTTTTAAGTCAACCAGGGTTGGTTAATAGGGTCCTATGCTCTCAGTCTCTAGGTAACAGGAGAATTCGAGTGGATGTTGCTGATCAAGCACAGGATAAAGGTGAGAAAACGTACAACATTCCAAGTAGGCAGTGGTCCAGGGAAGGAGTGAATCCTGTAGTAACAGTTCTCAACTAGTTTTGCTCCGTGTGAGGCAGTGTTAAAGGAGATTGGCCACAGATGAAGGGACTACGGCTGATAACTGATAGATTCATCCTGTCTGCACCTCAAAGAATTCCCAACCCAAAATGTTAGTAGGTTGAGATTTCAAAGCACCAAGGGCTGGAGAGAGCTCAGTGGTTAAGAGCTTTGGCTGCTCTTCAGAGGACCCGTGTTCAATTCCCAGGACCCAGGACCTGTCCCACACCTGTCTGTAACTCCAGTTCCAGGGTTTCTGGCACCCTCACACAGACATACAGGCAAAACACCATAAACATAAAATAAAAATAAATTATATATTTAAAAAATTTCAAAGCACTGACTAGCCTAATTGGACCTTAAGTCTATAATTAGATTTGCTTAAGCTGTACTATGAAACAGATAAATATTAAATTAATAAAAACACATTTGAAGAACTGCAAGACCTGGGCCACTTCATGATGCTAGTGCAGTAGAAAATAGAAGCCAGTGAGATGTGATGTGAGAAGTGAGCAGTGTCTTAGCTAACTTGTTTTTCTCTGCAGACCGGGATGATCGTTCTTTTGGTCGAGATAGAAATCGGGATTCTGACAAAACAGACACAGACTGGAGGGCCCGTCCCGCCACCGACAGCTTTGATGACTACCCGCCTAGAAGAGGTGACGATAGCTTTGGAGACAGTAAGTTCAGTTTTTCGAATTCATTCTTGGGTCTATTTGTAATAGAACATTAGCAATTAGAAGTTAGGGTATGACGTAGAAATAGTTTCTTTTGTTTCTGGTTATGTGGGAGGTGTTTGGTTTTTGTTTGTTTTGTTGGCAAATGCAGAAAAGGATTTATTAAGCGCCTATTAAAAAGACTTAGCAGAACATGATTGTTTATAAGGAAGCATAACTGGGGTGAGATTTGGTGAGAATTGGCTGGATCAATTAAGTGCCGAAGTAATACCACACCAGGGGGAGAGCCCAAGGTGGATTCCTAGTACCCCTGTTAAAAAGCCAGGTGTGGGGAGGTAAAAGTAGGCAGATCACTGGAATCTGCTATCCAGGCTCTTAATGGGTGTGCTGCGGGTCAGTGAGAGGGACCCTGTCTCCAAAAACCAAGATGGACGGTATCTGAGGGATAAACCCAAGGATGACTTTCAGAGAACTTGAAATTTGTTCACTCAAAAAATACAGTGAGCCGAGCGGTGGTGGCGCACGCCTGTAATCCCAGCACTTGGGAGGCAGAGCCAGGCAGATCTCTGTGAGTTCGAGGCCAGCCTGGTCTACAGAGCTAGTCTAGGACAGGCTCCAAAGCTACAGAGAAATCCTGTCTCGAAAAACCAAAATATAAATATATATATAATATATATATTATATATATTGCAGCTGCATTTGTGCTGAAGGCAGTGTGCAAAGAATCTGGTCTTCACCAGACGTTGGTGACAGTGGAAGAGAGATTTGGGAGTGTGGTGTGAGAGGGCAGAGGAAACAATGCCCCATATTTGCCACCTAAATCCAGGGGAAGACAATATGAATAAAGTGATTCAGCTTTCTTACATATATGAAAAAGGGTCAACACTTCATAAAGATTTGAAAATAATAGATTTCTTCATATTGTAACATGTATGTAATAGCAAGAATAAATTTAAGGGGGAAAAACAAATTTGAAAGCAGCACTGTGCTGTGTTAAGTTTTGTTTGAGGTGGTTTCACTGTGTAGTCCTGGCTGGCCTGAGTCTATGTGTACATCTCCCTCCTGTGTGCTGAGGCTGTGACAGCTTAAGGTTCTATTTTTGTCAGGTGTGGTCACTCCCAATCCCAGCACTTGGGAGGCAGAAGCAGGTGGATCTCTGAGTTCGAACGAAGATAGCCTGGTCTACACCAAAACCCTGTCTCAAAAAAAAAAAAAAAATTTTATTTTTAATTTGGTTTGCACACTTTTCAGTGGAGTTTGCACACAAGTATAGTATCTGCAGAGACACTGAAACATTGGACACTGAGCTTCAGTTAAAGAAACAGTTGTCATCCACCTGGTGTAGGAACCAAACTCCGGTCCTCTGGAAGAGCCGTGAGCACTCCTACAGCAGGGTCACTCTCTCCAGCCACCACAACTTATTAAGATTTATTTATTGTGTATACAGTGATCTGCCTGCATGTATCCTTGCAGTCCAGAAGAGGGCACCAGATCTCATTAAAGATGGTTGTGAGCCCCCATGTCAGTGCTGGGAATTGAACTCAGGACCTCTCCAGAACAACCAGGGCTCTTAACCTCGGAGCCATCTCTCCAGCCCAGTACCCACCCCCTTTTTCTTTTTTGTATGATGTATTTTATGTGCATTGGTGTTTGTGCATGTATGTCTGTGTGGGGGTCTCAGGTCCCCTGGAACTAGAGATGCAGACCAATGTGAGCTGCCATTTGGACACTGGGAATCAAACTTGGGTCCTCTATAAGAGCAGCCAGTGTTCTTAATGCTGAGCCATCTCTCCAGGCGGCACCCCCCCCCCCAAATCTGTTATCTATCCTGTAGATGGGTCCTCGAAATGGAACTCAGGTGGTCAGGCTTAGAGGCAAGAGCCCTTATATGCTGAGCCATCTGGCTGCCCTGGTCCTCACAACTTTTTGAACCAATCTTTGCTTGTTTTGTATCGAGCATAGAAAATCCCAGCTGTATTTTGTTTTATGCTTACATGTATTTAAACATCATATTCTAGAATTTGTTATGGAATATATATTTTTATCATCACCCCACCCACCCAAGAAAAAAACACTTTAACGCAGCAAAATTTCATCAGGGGAACATCCTAGAGCTGTCATTTTGTGGATGTGTTTTTGTTTGGTTTTGACAGGAAGATAACCTTGAACTCAGTCCTCCAGCTTATACCTCTCAAGTGTCGTTCCTAGGGCAAGCATTCTGCCGTGAGCTCCATTCTTAAAACCTATCAGGGGACCAGGCGGTGGTGTCCCACGCCTTTAATCCCAGCACTCGGGAGGCAGAGGCAGGCGGATCTCTGTGAGTTCCAGGCCAGCCTGGTCTACAGAGTGAGTTCCAGGAAAGGCGCAAAGCTACACAGAGAAACCCTGTCTCGAAGAGAAGAAAAAAAAAAAAAAACCATCAGGGGGTTTGGTTTGGTTTGGTTTTTATGAAATAATTAACTACTAAGAAATTTTTAATTCAATACAAATGGTTCTTATTTGGAGGTGTGATTGAACTATAAAAACTGAATCATAGTGAATAGAACTCATTAAGCCAAGTTGATCGAGTGAGCTACCACATTCTATCAACTGTGGGGGGGGGTGATGTTACGTATATTCTTTTCTTTCTAGAGTATCGAGATCGTTACGATTCAGACCGGTACAGGGACGGATACCGGGATGGGTACCGGGACGGCCCACGCCGAGATATGGACCGCTATGGGGGCCGGGATCGATATGATGACCGAGGCAGCAGAGACTATGACCGAGGTAGTCACAGTAACATTATCCGTGAAAGCTCTTCAAGAATTTATTTAGTTTTTTGCTTTTTTCCCTTTCTTTGTGACCACAATTTGAGATCTGTTTACAGGCTATGACTCCAGGATAGGCAGTGGCAGGAGAGCATTTGGTAGTGGGTACCGTAGGGATGATGACTACAGAGGAGGTGGGGACCGCTATGAAGACCGGTATGACAGAAGGGACGATCGATCATGGAGCTCCAGGGATGACTACTCTCGGGACGACTATAGGCGTGATGACAGAGGTACTCATTCTCTTACGCTTTCATTGTGGGGCAGGAAGTTGGAAGATACCTTACCCACTTCAGCTTTGACACTGCTGTAGAGTGTAAGGGGTAGCAGGGCACAGTGGACAGTTGGATGTGGGTGACGTGGTGGAAATGCACAGAATCTGTTCATCTGAAAAGCCTTCCCATATAGTAGATGCTTCAGTTAGAATTTAAAGAACAGCCGCGTGGTGGTTTGTGCACACCTTTAATCCCAGCACTGGGATCTCTTGTGAGTTCGAAGCCACCCTGGTCTACAGAGGGAGTTCAGTATGGCCAGAGCTGTACAGAAAAACCCTGTCTCAAAAAAAAAACAAAAAGCAAAAAGATTTTTATAGGCAGTAGAAAAGTAAGCATTCTATCTTTCAAATGAAGAAAATGAAAGTCCCGTCTCGGTTGTCCTTGACTCCTGATGTTCTCTTTTACATGGTCCCTTCCCTGCCCTAGTGTCTCTCCCTGTCTTCCACATCTATCCTCTTGGGTGCATGCTCAGTCTTCATGATCCCTTAACTGTTATAAACAAAGTCTTAGTACGGTATCTTTTAAAAGCTGTTGTTACTGTTGTTACTGGTAGTGCATACATTTAATCCCAGCACTCAGGAGTCCGAGGCAGGCAGTAGATCTGTATGCTTTCCAGACCAGCAGTGTCTGGCTCTTTTCTATATCTGTATCAGACACACATACACATTCACACTCACGCACTCTTTTGTGTGTGCTTGCATGCATGAAGGAGGTTGCTTGAGGACAATTGGGAGTCCAGTCTCTACCATGAGTGTCCAGGAAATCAAAGTCGGGTTGTCAGGCTTAGCAGTAAGCATCTTTAATTGCTGAGCTTCCTCAGCAACCTGCCGTATCTTTAAAAAGAACTTATTTTTGTGATACTTAACATGCATGCAGTATTCTTTTTAAATCTGATTGTCCTACCAAATTTGGCTTATTGTATGAAGAGACCATCGCCTATCCTTGTAGCTTTTTGCATACTATATAAACATACATGTGCTCAGCTGTCACTAGTCACTAAACCTTTCATATCAGTTTTCTGAACTAAGGTTATAACCAATTTTAGGTTTATTCTGAAAGTATTCTGAGAACATGGAAAGATATCAGACTACAAAAATGTAAGAACTAGATAGTCTCCTTGGCTGGGAAAATAGCTTATCTGTGTGTAAAGTGCCTGCTGTGCAGGTGATGAGAGTCTTGAGTTCAGATCTCCCGCACGTGTCATTTAAAAAAATGGTAAACTGGGTATGTTCACCTGCATCTATAACAGGGTGGTTGAATGTGTATATGTAGATCCTTGGAGCTCTCTGGCCTTGACATTCGTGTTCTCTCTCATACACACACAATGTGTGCAAACACACATACACACTCCTAGAATCTTCCCTGTCATTTTGCTACAAGGTCTAACCTGTTGAAGACACTCGTCTTCCAGACCAGATCCCTGAGTAAGATCATAAGAGCTGTGTCTGGAGTCTGGCTTTCAGCATTCACCTTCTGATTATTTGGAAACTGTTACTTAGAGTTTTATTTAACTTAGGTCCCCCTCAAAGACCCAAACTGAATCTAAAGCCTCGGAGTACTCCTAAGGAAGATGATTCCTCTGCTAGCACCTCCCAGTCCAGTCGAGCGGCTTCTATCTTTGGAGGGGCGAAACCTGTGGACACGGCTGCTAGAGAACGAGAAGTCGAGGAACGGCTGCAGAAGGAGCAGGAGAAGTTGCAGCGGCAGCTGGATGAGCCGAAACTAGACCGCCGGCCACGGGAGAGGTGAGGCTGCCTGATGGGGGTTTCCTTCCTGCTGCTGAGAGGGGGCATTTGGGGAGTGGGGGTGATTGCTGTTGTCACTGAGAAGTGTATATTGGGCAGGGTACAGAGTCTGCAGAGTGAGACAGTGGCACACACTAGAGACTTGAGGGCCTGTGCCACACTTGCCACATTTGTGTGGGTGCCCATATAGAGATCAGAGGGCATTGTGTGGATCCTCAGACTTGGCTGGAAGTGCCCTTACCCACCCAGTCATCTCACCTGTCCTACACAATCCCTTACAATACGATCACAAGCTGGGGTGGTGGTGTGCTCCTTTGGGAGACAGGCCAGCCTGGTCTATGTGACTCCTTTAAAAGAAAAAGAAAACCCACACATACACAGAAGAAGAAATTTTCTGTCTTTTAGGAAGGGTGTCGAGTAGATGGTGGGATAAGTAGAAACCAGAAAGTGCTGATCGTGGTAACTCATGCCTGTAATAATTTCAGCACTCAAGCTGAGGCAGGAGAATTGCCATGAGTTTCCTTGTTTACAAAACACAGTAGCAGCAAAAAGATTACACGTACTTTTGGTTTTTGAAAGAGTCTCAGGCCAGTCCAGAAATCTCTGAGACAAGCTTTGTGCTCCTTCCTGCCTCTGCTGCCCGGGCGTGGGAGCTGCAGCAGGAGCCTCCACAGCCACCCACCTTCATCCTTCTCCTGTTACTGGGGGAAGGAAGGAGGGAGCCTAGAATTACTTTGCCTTTCTTTTTGTGTGCTTGTGTGTTACTTGTTTGTTTCAGAGATAGTAAGAATTAAAATGTTTTGTTTTTTGTTTGTTTGAGACAGAGTCTGTGTAGCCTTGGCTGTCTGTCCTGGAACTTGTTTTGTAGACCAGGCTGGCCTCAAACTGAGAGAGATCCACTTGCCTCTGCATCCTGAGTGCTGGGATTAAAGGGTGCACCAACACTACCCAGCTTATAGCTGTCATTTTCTATAAACAGTTTGTGTCAGGTTCATGGTGGCCTTAAGTGAACTAAACACCCATTTTTCTCTGTCTTTTTTTAATCTCCATTGTGCAGACACCCAAGTTGGCGAAGTGAAGAAACTCAGGAAAGAGAACGGTCGAGGACGGGAAGTGAGTCATCGCAGACTGGGGCCTCAGCCACATCTGGCAGAAGTAAGTCAGACCAGGGTGGGTATCAGTATTACTGTTTCTATAACCAGAGTTTGCAGGGACTTTGCAGTGTTTTCTCCAGACAAGGCCTCTACATAGCCTTAGGTATCCTGAAACTTTGTAGACTAGACTGGCCTTGAACCAGTGGTGGTAAGCAAGGGCTGGTGGGTTTTCACATCGTACCTTCCTTCAAAAGCCTGAGGAACAGGCACCAGAATAGACTTAAATGATCTGTTGACTACCTGTCACTAAAGACAATACTTGACTGATAGATTTGTCTTGTTTTTTTTAACATTTATTTTGTGGAAGAGTGGGGATTCATGTCATGCCTTGAGGTCAGAGGAAATTTTGCAGAAGTCTGTTTCTCCACCACAAGTGTTCTTGGCACTGATTGAATTCATTTATTAGCAGGTCTTGGTAAGAAGTGCCCATACCTGCTGAGCCATCTTGCCAGCCCCTGTTCTCTGTCTCACTAGTGGATGTTGTTTTTTCAGAGCCACTCACAAGCACAGCTAGTGTTTGAGTACAGCTTCCCGCCCCTTCCCATGCTGTGACCCAGTGTTGCCTAAGCTCTCCTACCTCCAAGTTTACTTGTACTTGATATTTTAAAGGGCTCAAGGCCAAAGTGATTTGTAAATTGAGCCATGTGTTGTAAGAGTTTTCTGGAAATGTTTCACATTTGGAGTAGCCCAGTAACATAATGTGGTCCTCGTGGCTAGGTTAATTGTGGTGTTGGTTTGTGTAGCCCCTTTGATGGCGCTTGTACTTCAAATGTAGGAGGTACCTGGCAGATCAGGCTCCACAGTTCCAGGAAACTTTTATGCCAGCACAAGTGTGTCTGGTTTTTGTCCTGTAAAGGCAGTTGTCTCATTTACACAGATTTTTTCCTTTGCTCTGTCCATAAAGCATTTTTCTCCGGGTGACTTTAACGCCATTGGTTTTGTGTAATTATAACTGTTAGTCAAAGCAGTCTCTGCTGATGGGAAGGACTGATGTGGAGATGCGTCCCCTTCTGTGCTGTCACAGTCAGTCCACGTGAACGCTATACAGTGTGTAGACAGCGAGTCTCCCCTCTCCCCCAGATACACGCAGGAGAGAGAGTGAGAAGTCTCTAGAAAATGAAACCCTCAATAAAGAAGAAGACTGTCACTCTCCAACCTCCAAACCTCCCAAACCTGATCAGCCTCTAAAGGTAATGCCAGCCCCTCCACCAAAGGAGAATGCGTGGGTGAAGCGAAGCTCTAACCCTCCTGCTCGATCTCAGAGCTCAGACACAGAGCAGCAGTCCCCTACAAGGTGAGTAGGCCTGCAACAGCAGCTGCTTAGCTGGAAGGTGCCCTGAGGGGGGCTAGCCTTTGTAGTGTCACAGATGAGGTTGCCTCCTGTATAATTCATACTCAGGTGTCTCATAACAGTATCTGTTTTCTTGATTTTTGCTAGCCGGTTGGCATCATTTTGATGGGTTGAAATCAGCTATGGTGGGAGTATTTATACCACAAATCTGTAGACATGTATACTTGGGCTTTGCCTTGAAAGGTCATGTCACTTACGTGACTTTAGGTTCTCTTAAATTTTCTCAATATTTACGAGGAGGAGACCACTGCTAACTTTGCTGGGTTGTAAATTAATTCCAAAGTGTGTGGCACTTGAGTGTGGAAATGACTGCGCCCGTTGTCTTTCCTGCACTTAACTGTTAGTGTTGAAAATGCAGGCTCTTGTGGGCTTCTGTGAGAGATGAGCTTGTGTTGTCTTTCTGATAAACTGATGGTTGATTGCTTGCTTCTCTAGTGGTGGGAAGGTGGCTCCAGCTCAGCCCTCTGAGGACGGACCATCAAGGAAAGGTGAGCCTTGAATACAAACACATCCAGGAGTTTACAAGTTCAGTTCCCAGAGCCCCTATGGTGGGTCACAACTGTTCACATCTCCAGTTTCTTCCAGGGCATTCAATGCCCTCTTCTGTCCTCCACAAGCATCAGACATAGGTGGTGCACATACATGTAGGCAATACTCATGAAATAAAAATAACTTTAAAGAAAAATTCCAGAATTAAGCACCTTGCCCAAATAAATTTTTGGGTTTTTTTTTTTGTTTGTTTGTTTTTCTTGTTTTGTTTTGTTTTTATGTGTTTTTTGTTTTGTTTTTGTTTTTTTCTTTTTTTGGTTTTTTTGAGACAGGGTTTCTCTGTATAGCTTTGCACCTTTCCTGGAACTCTCACTCTGTAGACCAGGCTGGCCTCGAACTCACAGAGATCCGCCTGCCTCTGCCTCCCAAGTGCTGGGATTAAAGGAATGCGCCACCACCGCCCAGCCAGATTTTTGTTTTTCAAGACAAAGTTTCTCTGTGTAGCCTTGGAACTCGCTCTATAGACAAGCTGATCTGCCTGCTTCTGCCTCTTGAGTGCTGGGACTAAAGGTGTGAGCCACCACTGGGAAGAAATTTTTTTTTTTTAAATGCTGCGACATTTTTTCAGTTTTTTCTGTGTAGCTCTGGCTGTCCTGGAACTCACTTCTGTATTGCTTTTCCAGCTGGCATTCACTACAGTGGGACTTTTGAATAGGTCTTGTTTGGTGTGCATGCATGTTATACAGGAACTTGGGGAGAAGGCCTTTGGAGGCTGGTTTGGAGTGAGGTTACTTTCCCATAGCACATGTTTTCTTTGGCTTAAAGGAAAGCTAGGACAGAGAGAGAGGTTACTTTATTTATGACTTGAATTTGGTTTTGTATTTCTGCTTAAACAGATGAAAATAAAATAGATGGGATGAGTGTCCCAAAAGGCCAAACTGGGACCTCCAGTCGTGGTCCTGGAGAAGGAGGGAACAAAGACCACTGGAAGGAGTTGGATAGGTATGTATAGTTTCCTCTTACCCATTTATGAATCTTTTGGTGTTAGATGCAGGGGATTTTGCAAAGTTCTTGGCTTTCCCAAGTGTTACCAGGTCTACCACTGAACAAACTCAAGTCACAGTTAATTTGAGGTATCTGAAGTTTCTGCGCTGTCCTAGTAACGCTGTTGAATAGGTGGTCTGTGCTTTGTCTCTGCAGGAAAGATGGCAAAAAAGATCAAGACTCCAGATCTGCA
This sequence comes from Peromyscus aztecus, assembly GCA_902168405.1. NCBI lineage: Eukaryota > Metazoa > Chordata > Mammalia > Rodentia > Cricetidae > Peromyscus > Peromyscus aztecus. The sequence goes on from CABHPQ010149475.1 coordinate 20,616, forward strand.
CCTGAGCCAAAGAAATCTGAGGAGAATCCAGCCTCTGTAAGTGTCATGTGCTTTCATCCACTTCCTAGCTCAGGTTTGCATCAGACTCCTCCTGTTTTCTTGAGACTGGGGAAGTTGGAAATGAGGCAGTGGTGTTTGTTCAAATTAGTGAAAAAGATGGGCTTTTTGCTGATGAGCCAACCTTTCTGAGCCCTCATCCTCTTGGAAAATAGAGGATGTGTATGGCTGGTGAGCTCACTTGTGACCCTGGCCCTCCATGACTGCTGCAGAGGAGCATGCTACCCTTAGAGAATTTCTGTGCTCTGAACTCAGCTATGCCAAAACATTAACCTTCTGCGTCTAGGTATTTGGTAGGAGAATCTCAGCAGGCTCCGTTACCTTGTCCCTCTCCTCTGTTATAGAAGTTCAGTTCTGCAAGCAAGTATGCTGCGCTCTCCGTGGATGGTGAAGATGAGAATGAGGGAGACGACCACACTGAGTAGACCTCCACGTGCTGTGCTTTCTTCTAGTCTCCACCCCGGAACATTCAAGAGCAAATCAAACCTCTATCCAGACAAGAAAAAATAAAACTCACCATCTCCTGAAGACCTTTCTTAACTTTTTTTTAATGAAATGAAATTGTTTTGCATGCTGCTGCAGCCTTTTAAAGTATTGAAGTAACTGGAGAATCACCATTGTAGCCAGAGATGTGGCTACCGCTTTTGAATGGGGAAGTTGTGATGTGTTCTGATGATACCAAGCGGCTGCCTATGTGACTAGTGCCTGGGGCTCCATTCAGCAGAAATGTAGTAGAGAACAGTGAGGCAGTAGAGAAAGGTACACGGAAGAGTGAGATGTCTACCTTTTAATTCTTATCCTGTGGTGGTACCTATGAATTCCCGAACGTCATCTGAATAAATTTCCCATCCTTGGAAAGGTAGACTTAGTCTCTCAAGTTCTTTCAGTCTCCAGGAGGCTGCCAGTCCTTCTACTTTAATTCTGACTTAACTGGGCCAGCCTAGGGGGAATTGATTTTTGTTTTTTACCCCCCAAGGGGGTAATTGGGAGTGAGTCTACAGGCCACTAACAAGTAGTACCGCTTGGGGACCAAAATGAATGGGAAACTCAATCGTGGTTTGAAAAGCTTTGAGGGAGTGATCAGTTATTTTATACCAGGTAGTAAGGGAAATGGCATGACCTCCGATAAACACATGAATAGAAGGATCGTTTCCCGGATGAGGAAGTATGTAGCAGGTGTGGGAAATTCGTCTTCTAAAATCTGTCCTTTCTAAAGGTTCGAATATATCCACAATCTTTCAAAACCTTGTCACTCTGGGCGTCTCTTGTTCTTGATGACGCTGTCAGCCTTCCAAAAGCAGTCCCTGCTCTCACAGGCATTTTATCGTGGTCACCAGAAGCTGTGGCCTGAGGCTCTGTGGTAATAGTTGATTCCTGCCCCTGTCTGCTCCTGCTGCTTTCACCACCCCCTTGGAGGTCAGAGTATTTCAGTTGATGGACTTGGGTGGTGAATAGGGGTACAAAAATGGGGAGAGTTGAGTTAAAGGTCTTCAGCCTGGATTGGGGTGTTTCTATACTTTTCTTTCACTGGAACCTCACGCTAGTGCTTGGGTTTGTAATGTGACCTAGACTGTGGTTTTCTGCTTAGAGGGGGGTTGGTTTCTTGACTTCCCTCAAGAATAAAGGATAATGCAAAGAACTATTGAATAAGGTCCTGGCTTCTCTTGCACAGTAGCTTGACCTGTCTGCTTTGATCTGCACCTTTGTGTAGGGTCAGCTCCAAAGTCGGCAGGCAAGCTTCCCTGTTGTGGGACGGCAGGGCGCCTGCAGGCAGATGAGACCTTGGCCTGCTGTGCAGGGCGCTGGTTGGTGTGCTGCAGCAGTGGGCACAGCAAGTCGCTCATCCAGTGGACTTGATTGGCTAGTAGCTAGAAAGTGGGCTTTTAGAGAGAGACCCACGGTTGAATGGGTTTTTTAAAACCGTTGGTTGTAGACAATGAAAAGGTAGTTTGCCCTCTTCATGTCTATTTCCCTTCCAGATAGTTGCACCAGAAGAAAGCTGTTCTGTCCTACTCTCCTACTTTGCTCCTCTGTTAAAATAAAAGCAGGGGTTGACTTATGTCCCGCTCCTGAATACATGTAAAATTTGTACAAAAATATCTTCTATGAAAATGATTTGTAATCTGTAGACATTACTTGGGAGATGTCTTGAGATGTAAAATCCCATCCTTTGGGTTGAGGGTTTTTTGTTTTTCTCCAAATAAATCCAGTCTTTAAAGTTGAAGTTACCGCTGCAGTTTTTGGATACCCCCTGTGTTTGAATTGTCCTCGCCTCTTCCACATCTCCAGCCCTTGGGTTTTATGTAGCAGTGGAGGTGGGCCTAAGTACATGAGCCCAAGGTTTGGTGCTGTGGTCACTCACCTCAGTCCCCAGCCTTTTGACTAGTGTTAACCCCCAGTGTGGATGTGACCTGTGCGGCTCATGCCTCCTTAAACTCTCAGCCATCCATGAGGCCAAGTGGTGCTATCCACACTGACTAGAGTTGCACACAGCAAGTTGCTTGGGGCCCCAATACAGAAACCACTGTTCTTGGAGATACCTCAAATTTAAGTTTTCCAGACAGAACTGGTTGCTACTCTAAAGCAGGAAAAAAGGTTAGGACAGAGGCAGAACCTCTGGAGTCAAAAGAAATTGGAACACATTTGAGGGAATTGTATCCAAGAATGATGTAGCACTGGCTGCTGGCCATTAAGGGCAGCTGCTTTTTGTGTGTGTGTGTGTGTGTGTGTGTGGTTTATTTTGTTTTGAAACAAGGTTTCTCTGTAGCTTTGGCTGTCCTGGAACTAGCTCTGTAGAGCAGGCTGGCTCAAACTCCTATAGATCATCCTGCCTCTGCCTCCCGAGTACTAGGACTAAAGGTGTGTGCCATTCCTCCCTATTTCTCTTTTCTAACAAGTCCAAAACTGGCAGAGTTGGGTAGGGATCTATGAGTGGCTGTGCTGTGAGAGCTTTTCAGTGTGACTAGATAGAGGGTTTCCTAGGCTATCCAACTGGGAGCAACCAAGGTCTGAGAGGAGACTCGGAAACCTAGTTACAGGGACAGGGCTAATCAGTTCTCACTGCCTGTCAGCCAGCGGAATGCAAACAGGATGTTCACTTAGACTCTAACCTAGAGTCTAGGCTGGGTGTACTCCAGGCCACACACACTTGCTTTCTCCTATCAGAGCAGGCGCTATGCTCTGGAATCCAAGGTAGTTGGATACCCCCTTGGAATCCAAGTTCATACTAAGAACGTCACCTCAAGCGCTTCACTAGCTCACAGCAAATATTCTCAGGAACTGACTGAGCTTCACATCTGCTCCTGGGAAGCAACAAACAAGATTCGTTTCTCAGCAACCATTATAGCCCCCAGGGCTACAAGTGAAGGGGGACTTGGCTTTCCCGCCTCCACAGAAAGTTTGGAAGAGAATGCTGTCCCCGCCCAGCTGCAGCAACCTGGTTGGACAATGCTTGCTCTGTCATCCCAGGAGATCTGCCTCTGGAGCTGGTTCTGCCCCTTACCCCACACTGCTCTTCCTGGTTCTTGGAACCCAGACTGAAGTTCTCCTGACCCAGTGCTTTTCAGCCAGGACAGCCCCACACTCTCAAGACCCACCCCAAGAAACTGAGTGCATCCGTCATGGGCATGAGGTCTCAGGCTGTGGAAGAGGGAGTTCTTCTTCAGTGCCAAGATGGACGTCTTTCTGTATAGTCAGGGCAAGAATATCTGCATGGAGGGAGGGTAAGTGGGTGAACACCTTTATCCATAGTGGCCTGGCTCTCTCCTCCTCTCCCTCCCCTGCTGCTCTGGCAATCACAACGCCTGGCTGGCTCCCCAAGCCCCACTCCTACCCTATCCCACTAGGTAGCCTGCTTTAGATTCCTTTCCCTCAATTGGTACCGGAGAGTGGTGATCAAGCTTGAGCTGAGAATCCAGCTACCCATCTTGTGACTCCTCTCTTCCCCCTCCAATTCCTAGGAACCTTTCAAGTTCCTCTTGGTGGCTGCTTAGGCAGGGTAGGATACCAGCCTGGTGTGAAGTTCAATCAGTCTTGCTCACTCACTGGTGATGTTATCGATTAAAGTCACCAATCAATCTTGCACACTCACTGGTGACGTTATCGATTAAAACCTATGTCCACCTCTCGGCGGTGGTCCCTGCCTTTGATCCCAGCACTCGGGAGGTAGAAGCAGGTGGATCTCTGTGAGTTCAGGGCCAGCCTGGTCTACAAAGCGAGTTCCAGTTAAAGCCCGGGACATTCTGGAAAGGTCTGGATGTTAAAAGAACTAGCTGCAGGCATCAAATAAGTATATTTTCACATTCCAGGTTAATTGTATAATATAATCTCACCACAGCATGACTCTCAGCCTCCAATCCCTGCCATTGTCTTCTAACCTCTGCTTCTCTCTCTCTTCACCGCCAGTGCGACCACTCCCTCCCAGCGCCTCTCCAGCTCTTTCTCTGGTCCCCCAGGAGTCCAGCCACTGGACAGTAAGAACCGTAGCCTTGCTTCCAGCCTCTTCCCAGCTGCCAGATTAGAATCAGGTGCTCCACCCCCCAGTAATCAGAACCAGACCCGCCAAACCCAGCCTTTGCCAGAGACAGGATGAGCCCAGAACTCTGCTGAGATGGGGCAGGCAGGCAGACCCAGAAGACTTGAGCAGGGAGTGCTGGGTTGCTTTGGGCACCTACCCTAGCCTTGAACTCCCGGCACTTCCCACTTCTCAGCATGGAGATCCTGGCTCCACCAACTTCCATTATGGAAATTCCAATGGGGAGGGTAACAGCAGAAGAGTTTAGGATCTGCTAAAGAATGCTGGGAAGGTGGGAAGGGCAGTAGGTTCAAAGTCTCTAGGACCACATCCCTACCCTCCTCCTTCCCCTCCGAGCGTCACAACTCAAACTAGCACCACGGCCCATTAGTTTAATTCCAGACGTTCCTATCCAACATCAGCCTTTAAAAGAAGGG
>CABHPQ010149476.1:0-63129 GCA_902168405.1 Peromyscus aztecus
CTGTTCTGGTCACTCCATATGAGCAAGATCAGGCCATAGCAGCCTTCTGACTCTGCTGCCCCTTTCTTCTGGCTTATTTTCAAAGTTCATCCACAGTTACAGCATGAATCAGTTCCTCGTTCTATTTTGTGGCTCAGTGATATTTCACTGTAGGGATAGACCACATTTAGCTTATCAGTTCTTTGGTTAAGCATCTGACTCATCTCCACTTTGGGTTATTATAAATCATGTGCACATTTGCTTTGGTGGGCATAGATTTCCACTCTGCTGAGCATGCTCTGGATGTAGAAAGCCGGATTGCATGGCGCTAGTTAACTTTTTTAGGAACTACCAGGCTGCTTCCCACAGCAGCTACACCATGTGGTGTCCACACCAGCAAAGAAAGAGAACTATACACGTAACCAAGTAAGATTTGTTTTGGGTTGCAAGGTTGTTTAACATTTAACCATATATGTATATCAGCAAGCTAAAACAGAAAAATGTTCATATTATTAAATTTTCTTCTATTACATTTTATTTATTTATTCCGTGTGTGTGTGTGTGTGTGTGTGTGTGTGTGTGTGTGTGTGTAGGGATGCATGCCATGACATGTGGGTGAAGGTCAGAGGACAACCTACTGGAGCTGGTGGTCTCTTCCCACCACGTGGGTCCTGGGAATGAAATTCAGGTTTTCAGATCAGGTGGCAGATATCTCACCCACTGAGCCATCTCTCTGACTCCTATTCATAAGGCTGAGGTTTATTTTTATTTATGTATATATGTGCAAGAGAGTGCATGCCACATGTACATGTGGGTGCCAACAGAGACCAGAGAGGACACTGGCTTTCCTGAAGTGGGATTTACAATCGATGATGAGCCATCTGACATGTGCTCTTGGAAATGGAACTGGAGGGTCCTCTGGGAGAGCAGGAAGCATTCTTAACCACAGAGACATCTCTCCAGCCCAGAGTTATTCCTGTTTCGTTGACATTTTTTGCACACAAGCTTAATTGGTTTTAGGTGCATCTCTTCTTTCTTTTATTTCTTTCTTCCTTTTTTTTGGGGGGGGGGTGCTGTGGGATGTTCTGTATGGCAAATGTGTTGCTAATAAAACACTGATTGGCCTGTGGCTAGGCAGGAAGTGTAGGCGGGACTAACAGAGAGAATAAAAAGAACAGGAAGGCAGAGGGAGTCACTGACTGCCAGCCGCCAACAGGACAAGCAGCTTGTAAAGATGCCGGTAAGCCACGAGCCATGTGGCAAGGTATAGATTTATAGAAATGGATTGATATAAGATATAAGGACAGTTAGCAAGAAGCCTGCCATGGCCATACAGTTTGTAAGCAATGTAAATCTCTGTGTTTACTTGGTTGGGTCTGAGCAGCTGTGGGACTGGCAGGTGAAAGAGATTTATCCTGACTGTGGGCCAGGCAGGAAAACTCTAGCTACGGGGGGGGGGGGGGGGCCCTGTGTAGCTTTGTGCCTTTCCTGGAACTCACTCTGTAGACCAGGCTGGCCTCGAACTCACGGAGATCCGCCTGGCTCTGCCTCCTGAGTGCTGGGATCAAAGGTGTGTGCCACCACCACCCGGCGGTGCATCTCTTCTTGACAGCAAGTGCCCAGCTCTTTCTGGTGTAATTAATACACCCAAGCTGATTGCCTCCTCTCACTAGCTTTCTTTTCTTTTCTTTTTGTTTTTCTTTCAGTCTTTTTCTTGCTTTTAATTTGATTAAGAAAACTCTCTGTACTTACTTTTTTATTTTCCCTAACTCTTTTTTCTGTTCACTAACATTGGTTTTCAATTTTAATAATCATACACAACTGAACAAAGAATAAAAAATGAATGGACTAGAAGACCTGTCTGAGGAAAACAGAGCCCCAAGTTTCAGTCTGAGACTCTCAGAGCCACTCCAGACTCCACGTTTGCTGGTTGCTATTTATAAGTTCTAACATTCCCAGTCAGTCTCTGTTAGCAGCATTTTGTATGTTTATGAGACAAACGCCTTCCAATTTCCTGTTCAATGGCCCCTCCACCTTCTCCGGCCTGGAATCACATTCTTTAATGAGTTTAATTGTTCTTTCATGAGGATAACAACATTTCTCAGTCTTTATCCGTAAATGCTTTATCCCCCTCTTTTAAAAACAATGATTAGCTGGGACATTTTAGAAACCTAAGTTGACAGTATTTTTCACCCCATTCTAACCTCGTTAGTTTTGTCCCTTCCCAGTCTCTGACTTTCTAGAATTCTTATTGATTACCCATCAGACGTGATCATTCAAAAACCTCCATCTCTCTGTACCTTTTTGTTTGTTTGTTGTTTTTTGGTTTTGGTTTTGTCTTCACATTTTGTGTCTTTCTCTGAGTGCTTAAACTGGCATGGTGTGCTGGGGTCCATTTTCCATTTCCCTAACTGTCTCTTCAGTTATTCGCCACGCCTTTCACTTGTGCCTGCGCTGACAGAGGTAGCTACCATCTGCTGAAGACCTAGTCAGTGCGTCGTCTTCACACGCATCTTCTTTTTAACAATATCCCTTTTTCACCCTCTGTTTTAAATTCTTCCTTTGGCTTCTTCCTCATTTTAGTCATGCTTATTAAAATTCCTTCTGATTGTCATGTTCTTGGCGCAAATTCTCTACTTCGTTGTCTTCTGACTTATCCTTCATTGATTAACTTCCTGTGTTTCTAATGTTTTAGGATTGTTTCTAGGCTAGCCATTTTTTTAATTTAAAAATCTCTGAGAATTTAATATGCGAGTACTCTATTTACATGGTCTCTGCCATCCCCCCTCCCAGCTCCTCCCACGTGTCCCAGACGCCCTCCCAAACTCATGACTGCTTTTCCTGGAATTACTATTGTTTTACACACATACACATGAAAAGGCCTACCTAGTCCATTTAGCACTGGCCGCAGGTACACAGGTTTGGGGCCTCCTTCACGGGTGCTGTACGTTGCGGATCCTGGCTATGGACTTGCTTTGTATTTTTTCAGGACTCTTGAAATTTTAGGAGTCTCGTGTGAATTTTTACATCAGTTTCTCAATTACGGGGTGCACATGCAGGAAGACTGAAAACCACCCCTGCATGAGGACCAAACTTTGTGATTGAGACTCTCCTCCCGTTCAAGCCAGGGACAGACAACAAGCTTTCATTCCAGTCCTCTGAGCCCTTGGAGGACCTCTGTGTTATGTGGGAGTTCATTCACTCACCACTGCCCGCTTCACATGCTATGAAGGGCACACCTCCTGAGCCTACCGTGGCGCCCCACGGGTTTTAACACAGCAGCCTGACCCCCAAGTCACGGTCCAGCTTCCCTGGTCTAAACAGTTTCCTCAGCATCGGGACCTTCTGGGGATTTACATTTCCTGGTCTCTTCCCATCAATCAGCCCGCTCACCTTCTGCTCTTTGAACCTGGCACCGCACTGCTTCCGGGGTGGATGGAGCGCAGCACACACACGGTACACGGCTTCCTTTGAGTTCCCTGACCCTATTTCCACACCTAGAAATTGCTATAGAGAACATTTTAAACCCGAAACTGTTTTACTGCTCGAATTTCTAGAACAGAAGTCGTACACTTGCAGTCTTGGGAGCAGCCCAACCCACAGATGTGTTTTGTTTGGCCTGGACGCTTTTGGCGCACACTGTGTTTAAAAAAAAAAAAAAAAAAAAATCTCACTTTGGAAGCCAACTCTTGAAAACTCCAAAGATTTCACATAACAATTTTTTTTTGGGGGGGGGGTTGAGATAGGGTTTTTCTGTGTAGCTCTGGCTATCCTAGAACTCACTCTGTAGACCAGGCTGGCCTTGAAATCACAGAGCTCCACCTGCCTCTGCCTCCTGAGTGTTGGGATCAAAGGCCTGCGCCACCACCACTAGGAAACAATTTTTTTAAAGACAGGGTCTTTCTCTATAGCCCAAGCTGGCCCTGAACTTGTAGCAATCCTCCTGCCTCTGTGTCCTGAGTGGTGGGATGATGGGCATGTGTCACTATACCTAGGAATCTAGTTTGTTTGTTTGTTTTAAAATGGAAAGGCCTGAATGTGGCAGCAGTGAATGGGGCCATCTACTTGGCTACAACCCACTGGAGCACCTCATTCCACAGCCAGGCTGCAGCGTCGCCCTTCCCCACTTCACACTGTCCACCCAGGCTGTCTACACCTACGCATATGCTACTTTGCTATCCAGCCATAGAATTAATTGTTTGAAGATTTCAAATGGCCTCGCCGACCGGAAGCCCCATGAGGGCAAGAACTGTGGCTGGCTGGCTTCCTCATTGCTCTCTTTCAGATGCCTGCACAGTGCCTAGAGGTTGGCAGCATTCAATATTTCTGTATTTTGAATGAATGAATTAACAAATAGACAAGCCATTCTAAAAATAAACAGCCCAAGAGTCCAAACAGTTCTGTGGCGGAAGCCTCTCCAAAAGGTTGGCAGCAGCAAAGCCCTTAATGTTCACATCCTGAGACTCATCCTGTCTTAAGTAATCACAGGCAGAGAGATGTAGCAAGTGGAAGTTTGTTATTCATATCCCATATGGTTTTCAACAAGTCCCTTAATTTTCCTCTGCTGCCAATTCTCCTTTGGAGACTTGGGCAAAAATACTTCTCCATTCGAGGGACGAGCGCTGAGGCATCCCATGTTGCCTGGACAAGCTGTGCTATATGGACACGTGACCCAGCATTGTAAGGGCCGGTTTTATGTGGCCAAGTCAGCATGGGAAAATCTTAAGTGCACCTGGAAGCAGACTGGGGTGTAATTTCCAGAGATGGCTTATTGAATGACAGCTTCCCCCTCGGTCCAGTGAGAAATTTAATTTGCCGAGGACTCAACACAGGAAGCATTTGCCGATTAAAAATATGTCTAAACAGATGTTCTGCTTAGCCTGGAAGAGGGATCTTAATGCAACTGTCATTATTGGATTTTCTTGGATTACTACTATCTGGAACCAGAGTCCAGATAGAAGGATGTAATTATTTATTATGGCCAAGAGCTCTGCATTTCTAGAGGAGCTCAGGGGCATCTGAAAGGATTTAACACACTGGGGGTGCAGTGGGGTGGGGGGGGGATGCAGGCCATTTAAATTCCCTGGCTCTGGGAGTGACATGTCCTCTGAAAGAATGAAGCGGCCATTGCTATTCAATATTTCATTTCCAGCTGAAGGCACAGCCATGCCATAAACAGAGCCACGACTGACCGAACTTCTCAAGCAAAGAGCTGTAATTTTTACATTAGGCAAGTGGTAACTCACACACTAGAAGTAAACAGCCTGAGTGTACAGATATCTGCAAAACTCTCACCCCACAGGTAACGGCCAGAGCCACATCTTGCTGACCATTTGAAAGACTCAAGAGCAGTTCCTTGCAGAAAAGGAAGCTGTAAATTATTCTACACTGTGGCTCTCAAACCTGGGTGCACTTTAGAAACACTGAGAAAGCTGTTGGGGGAAAAAATTACAGCTATCTGCCCTTGCCCTGAAACTGTGACCCAACAGGCCTGGAGTCCAGGCACCTGCAGTTTTGAAAGCTCCTCCTGAGGACAAAGCTCAGTGGAGTTTGGGAACCATTGATAGAGCTCAAAGGCTGAGATTAAGAGTTTTAGGGGCAGTGAACTTAAGATAAATGTTCAAGATAAACACCACTGCTTACTCCCCATGTGGCTCTGCACAAACTCCCCCCCCCCCCAGCCTGACTACTTCCTGCAGCATGGCTGTGGGATAAGCATGGAACCAGACGGACACTGTCAATCTCTGAGGTGAAGAAGAGCTGTACAGAGCTTCGGGGATCGCCTGTAGATGGAACAAGTTAAAATGGGGGCCCGACGTTAGTCAGGCTCTGTAGTTATACCTGGACACACAGATGTGACGCTCAGGGATTCAGGTATGGAATGGCATTCTGGAATGCTGATGTCTGTGGGATCCTTGTTTTGGGGTGCAAACAGCTTCCACTTTTCTTCACATTGGAACAAAGGCTTTGCAGTTTGGTCCCAAAAGGCACAGGACCATGTTCTCTTATGAATATGGTTCTAGATATCAGGGCTCTACTCAGCTAGGCAAAGATACATTTTAGCGCGCGCACACACACACACACACCATTACAGATTTGAGTATATGCTAAACTCTCAGTTTCTGACAAGGGGCTCCTCTGATCAAGGCTTTATGGGAATGTTGAGTGAGTGGCCTAGAAATCCAGCACAAAGCTGCAGGCACAAATTCCCACCTTCAGGACTAAAGGGAGCCAGCCACATAGTACCAGGAAACCAACCTCTGCTAGAACTAACCCAGAATTCCCCTCAGCTTCCCTTTTCTGCTAGGGTAGTCTCATCTGGATTTGTGGAAAACAGGTGGGCTGCAATTAAAGAGAGATCTAGGGTTGGCATTTCGCATCTTCAATTCAAATGAAAACAAGATGTGCCCCAGGCAGGCATCCAGCAATGTCCTAGAGGGATGGGATGGGAAGGAGAGAGGGACAGACTTAAACAACCCGCCTTTACTTCAACTTCGGGGTCTCGCTCCTCCCTTGGATTAAAGACCTACTTGTCTGCGGCTGTGATGTAGAGTACAGAGGCTGATCTAGTCCTGACATTCATTGACTTCTTCAGATAAGTCAGGGTCATTTGAGGGGCAGCACTGTGGACCTAGCAGGCTTCAGGGGTGTATGAGAGGGAAGGGGGAAGTGTTATCTTCATCCTGCTTAAAAAACTTCAGTGTCTGCACAGTGCTGGTCATGTATGCAGCCCAAGTAGACTCAGAATTTTAATGGGCTACAGGAGGCTTATTCCTTCCTGTCCTCTGTGCAGCTGTGGAACAGCTGTGGAGTCTCAGTCCAGGGGTAGATGATGCACTCAGTGCTGGTATTGTTGTTCCTAGAGGGGAAGGTGGGAAAAAAGAAGTGGATGGAAGCTGAACCGGGTGGTGCACACCTGGGATTCTAGCATTTGGGGAGGCAGAGGCAGGAGTATCCTGAGGTCAAGGCCAATCTAGACTACACAGTGAGACCATCTCCAAAACAAACAAACAAACAAAAAATGGAGAGCTGAGCTTCACTTAACCTTTGGGAGTCTTCGTTATGCATGCTGTGGGATGTTCTGTATGCTGTGAATGTGTTGCTCTGATTGGTTGATAAATAAAAAGTTAATTGGCCAGGAGCAAGGCAGGAAGTATAGGTGGGATAATCAGACAAGGAGAATGCTGGTAAGAGGAAGGCTGAGTGAGAAGACGCCATCCCGCCATCCAGGGAGCAGCATGTAATGGCACACAGGTAAAGCCATGGAAAATGTGGTGACATATAGATTAACAGAAATGGGCTGAGTTGAAATGTAAGAGCTAGACAGTGGTAGGCCTGAGCTAATGGCCGAGCAGTTTTAATTAATATAAGCCTCTCTCTCTCTCTCTCTCTCTCTCTCTCTCTCTCTCTCTCTCTCTGTGTGTGTATTTATTTGGGTCCAAGGGGTTGTAGGACTGGCAGGTGAGAGATTTGTCCTGACCGCAAGCCAGGCAGGACACAGAAAAACTTCCAGCTACATATGCACTTTATATGAATGAATAATTCTAATTCTCTCCAAGCTTCAAATGAAGAACTAGTTAAAGTATCCAGTGTCATAGCTACTAAAAAGCTGGGATTCAAACCCAAGTGTTTCTGACTCGCCTTGACTAGATGACTTTCATGCCCCCCAAACTAGTAAATACAAACATCCCAATGCTATCTATTACTGATGAAAACATGAGATGTAATGAAAGTGACCTACATGGACTAGCAAGTCCCCTGGTCTTTGTAAGTTCATACCAATGTTCACATTCAGTGGAATCCACTCCCCTCTCTTTAAACTTGGACATTTGGCTTGAGTTAAATGAGAAGAAATAGTATTATTAGGGTTCTGGTCCAGGCCCAAAATGGGTGGTTCTCTTGTGCTTTCCCCATCTTGATAAACCAGCCACCTTGCTGTAGACTTGGATCATTGAAGGGGAGAGGGGCAACTAAGCTGTCTAGACCATCCAACCCAAGCTAGCTGCCAGCATGCAGTCAAGTGAGTGATCCCACCTGACATTAGGGGGAGAGACACCCCACTGAGTCCAGTCACTCCACGGAATCATGAAATGTCATTGTCTGAAGCCAAGTTCAAGGATGCTTTTTATGTGCATAAACAGGGAAGAGAAAACTCAACATGGCACCTATGCTATTTTGGTGCTATGACTACTCTCTCCAGCTGCTTGCCCACACTCTGTGCTCCATCTTTACCACCGAGTGCTGCTTGCCCACAGCCAAATGAAGTGTCCCTGAGTTTGCTTGAAGCCTGAGAAGCTGAAGGCACCATATACTGGCATTATAAAACATGGATAAACCAAGCAGGTAGTGACCTGAAAGCTTTATCCTGAGGGGCTAGCTTTCATGGTACTGTAAAGTGCTACCAGGGGAGAATAGTAATCCACAGTCTTGCTTAGCTAGATAAGAAACTGATCAGCTACAATAATCATTGTTCTGTCAAGATATGCCCACTGGTGCAACAGTGGCATGAATATTACGGGAGTAACCAACCATTTTCTGGTTGAATTTAAGGCCAGCTCCATGAGCTGGAACCAATACTTGGCACTGTTATTGGGACCAAGAACCTATTGTTAGATAGAAAATATTTCCTAGGGAAGAATCTACTAATGTTATTTTGCTTAAAGGCCATAGTATTAAAATAATTCCTAATGATTTGTTGCTATATCCATAGATTAGTGCATCTCTCAAGCTGCATCAGAGAAACTTCTTCTTGCAGTAGATGGCAGTTAACACAAAGACCCACAACTGGTCAATGTGCAGAGAATAGAAGACTTCTGAGTGCTCAGCCCTAAATGGGACATTTATATCACACTCCTCCCCGCCCCAACCCCAAGGCTCAGGGATCATTGTGGAAGTGAGCATAGAAGGATTTTAAGGACCCAAGCAGGTGTATGACTATAAGGAAACGTGTTTTCTGGATACAATAGGGCAGAGGCATATATGAACTCAGTTATTGTTGCAGCATGCATAAGACCTGCATGATCTCAGGCCAGACAAAATTCCAGTGTGTGAGGTGGGACCCAGAGTCCCACTCCTAGCTGAGAAGCTATTGGCATTTGATAGCTGCTGGGAGGGAGTTCGTTTTCTTTAAGGGTGTGACCACAATTCAGGGCAGGCCCCACACCCAAGAGTAATTGGGCAATATACTGGACTCAATAGGTTAGCAAGAGAGAGAGAGAGAGAGAGAGAGAGAGAGAGAGAGAAAGAGAGGACATGAATTTAAGTGGTGTGGATCTGGGATGAGTTGGGGGAGAGGGGAAAAGATAAAAACACATTGTATGAAATTTTCAAAAAATTAATAAAGACATTGTTTTTAAATATCAAATAAGCAAAGCAGAAAAGTGCATGTTTTGTTTGTTTTGATTTTATTGAGACAGGGTTTTGTATAGCTGTGGATGAACTTCTGATTCTCTTGCCTCTACCTCCCAAGTGCTGGGATCACAGGCCTGCACCATGACACCTAGTTTACATGGTGCTGGGAATCAAACACAGGGCTTCATGCATGCTATGCAAACACTCTACCAACTAACTACAGCCCCAGACCAAAAAAAAAAAGAATCTAAAGGGGACTGTCTGTTCATGGTCCCAGCCACAGGCTGTACAATGGAAAGCAAATGCAGTCTCTTCAAAGAGCGTGGTGGGGGAAGGTGAAGAACCTGCTTCTCTGTAAAAGAAAGCAACTTGAAGAAGGAGACCAGCAACCCAATGGGAAAATAAACAAAGGACACAAAGAGGTGACTACCAGTGTGCACACCCGGGTCACAAGCAAACACAAGAAAAGATGCTCAAAACCTCCAGCAGTCAGAAAAAAACACCAACTAAGTAATAATAAGCTAATGCTTATTGGTTTAAAATACCTGGCTCTGGGGAAAGGGATAACCCTTGTAAGTTACTATGGAAACGTGGATTGTTGTTCTTGGAGACACTCAATATTGCAACATCTATTAAAAAACATGCTAAGTGGGGCTGGAGAGATGGTTCAGCAGTTAAAAATACTGTTCTCACTATGACACGAGTTTGGTTCCTAACGTCCATTTCAGGTCAGGTGCTCACAACTGTCCACAATTCTGGTCTACATGGCCTCCCATGTACCCCAGCTCTGCTGTCTTTCCTTGCCTCATGGACCCTCCCCTTCTCTGGGACACATAGTTCCCCAAGTCTTGTCATCTTTCTTCTCAGCTCCAGAGGATTCAACACTCTCTTTTGGTCTCCACGGGCACCCATAGATCCATACCCTCACAGAGACACACATGAATACGCATAGTTAAAAATAAAAAAAAAATCTTTTAAAATCATGCTAAGTAATGTGTTCAGGTGTGTTTGTTGCAGACATAGTTCACAGCAAGAGCTGGAAGTGGAGTGAATGGTAACAATAAGGAACAATTGGATAAACTGTCTATCCATACTAGGAATATTTTGCAACTATTCAAAGGAATAAATTAATCATTAATCACAAGGACTTTGGAGGAGTTTTCCATGATATATCAGTGACAAAGCATGATGCATTAAAATTTGTATAAAATAAAATCCTATATTTTAAAAAATAATGACAAAACCTATACATGCATACACATTGATGTGCATGCTTATATATGTACATATCCTCATGTGTTCATATGCTAACCCAATGTGTTGTGGAATATTTAACTATGTAAAGATGTGTTATATTTGTTTATGCTGTAGAAAATTGCTTTAACTGAGTAAAGGTGTGTTACATTTATTTCTGCTGCATTTGTTTAACTATGTAAAGATGTGTTGCTGTTTCATCTTGTCTGCCTAAGGCACCTGATTGGTCTAATAGAAAGCTGGTGGCCAATAGCTAGGCAGGAGAGGGATAGGCAGGGCTGACGGGCAGAGAAAATAAATAGGAGGAGACATCTATTCAAGAGAAGAAGGAGAGAATGAGGGAGAAAGAGAGGGCAATGCCCAGACCAGAAGCCCGGCAGCTGCCAGGCAGACAGACATGAGAAGCAGTGAAAGAAGGACAGAATGAAAAAAAGAAAGAAAGAAAGAAAGAAAGAAAGAAAGAAAGAAAGAAAGAAAGAGAGAAAGAGAGAGAGAGAGAGAGAAAGAAAGAAAGAAAGAAAGAAAGAAAGAAAGAAAGAAAGAAAGAAAGAAAGAAAGAAAGAAAGAAAGAAAGAAAGAAAGGGGAAGGTAAAAGGCCCAGATGTAGATAGAGAGAAACTGATTAAAATAAGAGTTAAGGTAAGGCTGAGCATTTAAGTCTCTATGTCATGATTTAGGGGCTGGTTGGTGGCCCAAAAGAAAAAGCCTACTACACAATGCATTCAGAAAAACTTGTAGGGAAGTGAAGACAACGTCATTATTTGGGAAGAAGAGAAGGTGACTGTGAGGGAGATAGTCAAAATAAGGGGAAAGGCAACATTAAAGAACAGTACATGCTGATATCAAGCCATTTGTCCATTTGTAGGAATGTATATGAAGTTTTAAATATTTACATATGTATGAGAAAATAATATTGAAGCAAAATCATAAACCATAACAAATAATGATTTCTATTTTGTCCCTACAGAGGCATTCTTAAAACACAGGATTCTAGAGTTTAAAAATGATTCCTTTGCTCTGCAGTTAATCCCAGCACTGCTCTGAACAGAAAACACTTCTCCAAAATTGACATGTTTCCAGATACTACCAGCGACTCTTAGGACTGCTGGTCCCTGGGTCTCTGAACCTTCCCATATAGAGGCACCATAGGAGTGCTTCTGGGAAGGCTTTAGACTCGGCAATAGCAGCCGCTCCCTGGGCAGCCAGGGACTTTAGACTACATGGCCTCCAGCCCCTGCCCCAGATCTACTGTCCTTTCTTGCCTCATGGACCCTCTGCATCTCTGAAACACATGGTTTCCCAAGTCTCGTCATCCTTCTTCTCAGGCCTTCAACTCATAAGCCAAGTACCACATAAGAAGAGCCAAACCTAGAAGACAGAGTTTTCTAGCGATTCCCCAAACAACAAATCCTGCCTTTCCATACCCCACCCCCACAGCAAAACAGCTTTTTTTAACCCAATTCCCCCACAGCAAGACAGCTTTCCATACCCAACCCAATCCCCAACCCCAGCCACAGCAAGACAGATCCATCCCACCAAAGGAAACATTTCTCGCGCATGCCCTCTGCTGTCTGTGCACATGCTGGACCCAGCCGCTGACACAGTAAGTTCCAGGCTTCAGAAAAGACACCAAAAGCTGGGGTCGGAGGGCATGGTGGTATCAACTGATGGGTACAGGGTCTCCTCTGGGACTAATGATAAAGGTCTGAACTAGATGAAGAGGTTGCACCACATTGTCAATGTACCTACTACCACTAGACAGTATACTTTGAAATGGTTAAGTGCTAGATTTGGGTTATTTATCAAAATTTGCCATAATTTTAAAGAAAAATAAAATAAAGGGCCCTCAGGGGCCTGGTGGGGCCTCACATGCATTACCTTTTCTTGCCGCCTGGGTGCTGGTATTGGAGGCTGTAACATTGGGCCACCTTGCAGAAGGCTCCTCAAGCCCACCTGAAGGACGACAAGAAAAAAGAGATAAGGACATATTAAAGGAGCTAACCTGGCCACTGGGCAGCAATCAGAGCAGCAAGGATTTGGTCAACTAACTAAGGTTTACTGGGTCAATAAACGCCCCTTTTTTATATAACCACTCACAAATTAGTGAGACTACCATATTCCTTGGTCAGTCAAAGATGCTCAGAGTGGAATTCAGAGAGTCCATGGGGGGGGGGGGTGTCCAGGTCAGCTCCTTAGAGCTAGAGAAGATGGGATGAATGTACAGGGAAGCTATGGAGTCAGGTCCACACAGGTGGAGAAGTGTGGCTGGCCACTGGACTACTGATGGAGCTCATGGCTGTGGCTCTGCTGTCCTGGGCTTTCTCTTTGTGTTCCGGTTTCCCACAGGGAGAAATTTCTTTAGAAAGCTGCTGGGTTTTCTTTATAAACTGGACTCTGTTGACACCATACAGCAAGGACAGTAAGGATCAAACGTGTTTGTGGGCAGCCATATGTAGACGCCCTGTCAGTATTCACCTCCCCGGAAGATGGCCATCTCCCAATACTAATCCATCCTGCTGTGTGTGGCACGGTCCCCGAAACATAGATTTCCTGGGGACCTGCCTCAACACTAGCGCTCTCTAATCGGGGGAGCTGGAATAACAGTGGACAAGCTAGCTGCAAGTTCTAAAGACCAAACTCAGCCTGTGCTGACAGCGGGGGCTCGGGGCTTCTACAGGGTGAAGAATGAGAAGGGTTATCGATGGGTGCTGGGTAGGGCACCAGGGAGCAGAGCTATGCTCAGGAGATACAATGACCATGAAACTTTATCAAAGCCTCCAAAGAAGAATCTATTAACAAACAAGAAGGTATTTTTTGCGTTGGTTGAGAAACCTGAAGTTTATGAAGCAACTTTCCCCCAGCCCCTTTTCCCCCATTAGAACACTCTGGATTCGTGAAGTAGAACCCCATTTTAAAGAAGCCAAGGCTGAGGCGCATGTTAATGAGCCCAGGGTGGCCTGGCTCAGGACATGGTCTCCTGGGCAAAAGGCCAAAACTTATCCCGTGCCACCACCGCATGATAAGAGTTTGGCACCACACTGTCCAGTGGGTACGCTGTGTCCAGGTCCACACCAGTGGAGGCAGCGTGTGGCCCTGGCACCAACTCCTGAGTGGCATACTGCCTCATCCACCGCTGTGACTCAGGCAGGGCCTGCAGCTGCCCTGGCCTCCTGTAGAGAAAGGACCCCAACACCAGGCGGAGACGGGAGACTCCCTGCATCCTGCCTGGCTGGCCGGCTCAGAATGCGCTCACACAGTCCCTGCAGCTGCTGGCGTCTGGGCTGCCAGCTCCCGGCCCTCGGGTATTCCAGTTGCGATATCATTTCCTCTCGGGCTAAAGGTCAGGGGAAATCCTGACGGTATGAAGTCGTTCCACAGCACAGGAATGTGCCATCTGCAGAGAGAGGCGGGTCGCCGCCAGGCTCCAGGTCCAGCTCAGCCTCCACCCCACAGGCTGAGCAACTGCTGCCGAGAACCTGGGCGTTAGCATCTCTGGTCTGTCAAATGGACTGCTGCGGGGACCAAGTGAGGTAATGGGTTTGTTTAGGTATGTGTTCATTCAGAAAATATGCATCTGACACCTGCTATGTGCCAGATTCTGTTACTACTGCTGCAGGGGTGACCTCTGGAAATTATATTCTGGTGGAGGGGAGGGGAGAAAAAAAAGGAACAAATAGAAGTGTTTAAGTTGCCTGTTCGTGAGTGCTATGAAGAAAAAAGGAGGATTCCAGGGTGCCATTTCATGTAAGGAAGAAGTCTGAAGAGACAAAAATCTATAGATATCTGGCAAAAAGCATTCCAAACTGAGGAGACAGCAGGCACAAAGGCCCTGGGGTAGGAATGTGCTCGGCAGCAGGGAGCTGGGTATGCCAGGAATGGAATGAAAGGGACAGAGAACTCTGAAACTATATCATGTAGTAGCAAGGCCCTCAGCCATCAGCATCTGCAAGAACAGCTAGTGTGGGTCCTGGCAGGCATTCTCTGGACTTTAGCTTTTATTTTGAGTGTCCGAGATAAGATTCAGAAGACCTAGAACTGCATCCACTTTTTGCATAACAAGAGTTGTCAACAGTGGTCAAGAGAGAAGCATGGGGGCTGAAATTGAAAACAAGTGTCTGAACAGCAGCGGGAACCAGCGTAGATATCAGTCAGTTTCATCCTATTTGGCGTCCCCAAAATGAAGGGCGAGGAGACAGGAAGAAAGATCTGTAAGTTGTGTCTGGGCACAAGTCTGGTTCAAGATAAGCTGGAGGCTGTAGTGGAGGCAGTTAGGGCAGTGGTAAAGGCTGGGGCTGTGCCGGAGGGACCCGGGCCAGGAAGGATGACACCTAGAAGGCAGGGGACTCAGTGGGCTTCTCTGGTTCCTTTGGCTCTCTGATGCTGGGGCTGGAAAAGGTGAAAAGCTTTGGCTTTGACGGAGACACAGCAGTGGATATGCCCAAGAGCATCTATGTTAAGGAAAGTACCAACCATGGTG
Organism: Peromyscus aztecus; assembly: GCA_902168405.1. Taxonomy (NCBI): domain Eukaryota; kingdom Metazoa; phylum Chordata; class Mammalia; order Rodentia; family Cricetidae; genus Peromyscus; species Peromyscus aztecus. The sequence continues at coordinate 15,062 of CABHPQ010149476.1, forward strand.
TTAGCCGCGAGCTAAGAATGTGCTAAAATCTTTCCTCTCATGGGTAATAAAGACCCAAGGATCAGGAAAACACGTGCCCAGAGGCAAGACACCTCCACTGCCCTGGGGGCACAGCAGTGTCAGTCACAGATAGTGCTTGTCACCCTCAGACAACAGTCCCCAATCAGAGCAAGAACAAGTGAGGCGCCTGGGAGGTAGAGGCAACTTCAAGGGCCCAGAGCCTTGTCCAGACATCTGTGAGAGGACACCCGACGTTGGTGACAGTGTTAGAGCTGTGGCAGTTAAGAGCACAAGTCTAAGCTAGGGACGGAAGCACACGTCTGTCATCCCAACACTTGGGAGGTAGGGCCAGAAGGTCAGGAGTTCAAGGCCAGTCTTAGCTATACAGCACATTTAAGGCCAGCCTGGGCTACCTGAGATCCTGTCTCAAAAGACAAATACAAAACACCCCCACCAAAACAAACAAACAAAACTAGAGCACAAGTCCCTCATCCGATCTTATCCTCTAGAGGCGAACATGTCTTTATCCTCAGAGGGACTCCAGGCCCAGGCTTCCAGTTCTGTCTGGGATCCACCAGAGCAGATGAGCTGACAAGCCTTGCCACTTCCCTGGTGAAACCCCTCCCACTGCCTCCAGGATGAATTCTCACTTTGTGGGTGCTTGATGAGGCCCTTGCTGACACGGCCCTCTCAGGCTCCTCTGCCTCCCCCGTTTCCTCCCCTTCCACAGGCTGAGCCACACTAAGCTGTAGGGACTGGGTTTCTATTTTTCATTTTCCTCCTTTATTTTTGTTGAAGCAGGTCCTTATTGTGCAAACTGGGCTGGCCTTGAACTCAAAATCCTCCTGCCTCTGGAATTACAGACAGGCACCACCCTACCATTTGCATCCGAAGCATCTTCTTCAAGCACACTCCTTTTGGGCTTGGCTAGATCTTGCTGGCTCCTCAAGGCTCTAACTGGACGCCACTCTCTCTGGGACACAGCAGCCCCTTACCATGTCCACAGCTACCTCACTACACATTCCCTGAATCTCTTTAGTGCTCTCCAGAACCCCCTTGTTAAGATTTTAGATTTAGTAACATGAAAGAATGGGTATTTCCCCCCAAGAACCTGGCATGAAGCAAGTGCCCAGTTCCAGGGATGATGGATGAGTCAGGAAGCAAAAGACTAGGGCAGCTTACTGGTGTTTCAAAGGATGATGGCAGCTTAATGTTGGGGGCAAAATGTGTGTTTCTCAGCTTTACTACAGAGAGGGAGGCAGCTATCGAGTAATGGCTCTCAGATTACTCCCAACATTGGCTGCAATTCTAATGACCTGGGAAACCTTTGTAAAAAATCCTGAGGCCTGCTTCCCCGACTCCCGCCCTCAGAAGCTCTGTTTTAATTGACCTGTGGCATGGTCTGGACATGGAGGCTTTGAAAAGCTTCACAGGTGATCTGAAGGTACAATCAAGGTTGATCACTGCAGCCAGGAAAAGAGGCATATACTTAACCAGGTAGTGGTGGCTCGCACCTTTAATCCCAGCACTCAGGAGGCAGAGGCAGGCAGATCTCTGTGAGTTCAAAGCCAGCCTGGTCTACAAAGCGAGTTCCAGGATAGCCAGGGCTACACAGAGAAACCCAGTCTCCAAAAACAAACAAACAAACAAACAAACAAACAAACAAAAAACAGAAAAAAAGAAAAAGGAAAAGCTATGTGTCACCCGTAGAAAACGGAAACTGGTCCTTGACAGGCAAGGCTGAGGCTAGGGCTGCAGCTCTAAGTGCTGTAGAAGAAGAAAGAGGAGCTGGGGAGATGACTCCAACAGCAAAGCACCAGGACCTAAGTTTCACCCCAGAACCCATGTGAGAAATCACGGTGGTGAATTAACCCCTGCATTGAAGGGACTGAGACGGGAGAGCCTGGAGCTCACTAGCCAGCCAGTCTAACCTACTTGGCTGTCTCAAAGGAAAGGGGACAGTGTCTGAGGAATCACACCTGAGGTTGTCCTCTGGTCGACACACACACACACACACACACATGCTTGCACGCTGAGAGTGCACATACATGCACAGGTATGTATACACATACACGTACAAACAAATATATCTTACACATTTGACCTGCTGTTTAATTACCTCTTCAGTGTAACAATATGCAAAGCCTTGTAAATTTCATTAGTCACAGGGGTTTATTCAAACTGTCTCCTTTGCATAAGAAACCCAGACTTACAGCTGGTCTCTGGGAAAGAAAGCCCTCCAGGCCTTGAAAAGAGAGCTTGGCCTGTCCAAACTCCCTCTGAAATACAGTGGAGGTCAATGGCCCATGATGCATGGGGCCAGGCTGAAATGTCCCTAACTAGCATCTGCAATTCAATCCCACACTTTCCTTTATGGAACAATTCACTGAATTCCAAGTTGTTCTTTTTTCTAATTCGCCATATAATTCACCTCCCAAGTTCAATTAAGAAGCAATCTGTTAGCAACTTTGGGAGCAAGCTGCTTTTCTTTGGGAAAGTCCAATTTTCTTCCGCTCCCAACAAAAAGTGCCTTAATTACATGCATCATAATAGACACTGGTGTACACACAACGCCCTTCTGCCATAATTAATGAAATATCAGTGTTACACACCCAAGATACCCAGGCAGGGAGAGACAAGATCCTTCAAACCAAGGGGATGGTGCCTTGTTTCATAAATCAATATTGCCTATTTAAATAATAGTGACTATGAATATTCATTAATATGGAAATGCATAAACAAAACTTTAATTATTCCCTCAGTCCTTCATTTGTAAAGCATAACATTACTTGATCCCTAGTTTTCTTAAACACAATAGCTACTGTTCTTAACCACAGATTATTTTAGGGTTCCCTTATGATAATTATAGCAGAAAATGCCTTTGATTTACTTTAAGAAAAAGAAAAGGAAGAAACAAAAAGACAAAAATCAGCACAAGACCCTAAAAACCAGTTTACCAGCAGCCTATTCATTTCAGAAAATCCCAGCTGAGCACCTGCCCTGGGCAGCATGGTGCAGGCTCCTACCCCCATGGCCTGCCTTCATGGTGTCTGAGTTCTAATGGATTAGCACAAACAATGGGCTCGGTTCAGGGAGGGATTAAGCACTTTGGAAAACTTGTAACCGAATTTTATAAAATGGTAGGTGGCATGTGAGTGAAGACTTAAGTTTTGAGAGAGAGACACCTATGTGCAAATAGTAACGAAGAACTCCAACTTCAGTCGGTCCTGAGAAAGGCAAAGGAACAAGTGGCCAGAGCTGGGGCTCAGTGCAAACCTGTCAGGCGTAACACTGAGAGGGATTTTCTGGGGACACCTCACCATCCTGTCTGATGGTCCATTTGACACATAGCCATTCTTCAAAGAAGTGTTACTATTCCTATTTTATATAAAAGAAAGCTGAGGTTTGTAATATATGAACCAGGCCTTCAGTTGTTGGATTTGCATTTCCATTCCAAGGTTGGCCCTTCAGAGTCCAGAAGCCACGCTTTACTCCACGTCGTCACCTCTCTCCTAGACAGGTATGCCCAAGCCACGCCCCAGACAAGGACCAGTGCGTGCACACCTCCACCAAGAAAACTAGCAAAACACACTGCTCCACCGAGTTTTGTAATTCTTCATCGGGGAAAACAGCAAAGCCCCTTTAAAAGGTCGATCCAAGAACAAACAAGGCGATCACTATGGTAATCAATGTGTGATCTTGAGCAATCCCATGCCAAGTAGCTTTCAAATTCCAAATGCTACAGAAGGGAAAGGGAAAATGAGTTAAAAGATCATTGCCAGATTTTGTTAATGAAATGATTTAATCCTGGCGAGGGGATAATGACGGGAATTCGGCTACGGTTCCGGTGGAAGAGAACCATACACTGGTAGTAGCATTTTGTAATTTTAGTAGATATGTCAAAGTCTTCTAAAACAGGCATCGGTATGTCATCAAGGTGTCTGTACGAGGAATGCTTCGGCAGGAGGACAAGGTTCACTCATCCCAACCTTAAAAATAGACTATAGCTCCTGTGCCCACAACAGGGGGGTGTGAAGACAAGTTATGATACAGTGGAACAATCTGTAACCTTTTAAACTACTTTATATGTTTGCTGAATGGAAAAATATCATATTGCAAGATAAAATAAAATAAAATAGAGAACACAAAACAACAGGTTAAGAAATAATGCCCACGATCACTCAGATAGAATGCAACACAGCCCCATGGTCTCATAAATAGCCCAAAACACACAGGACAACCATGACTGGAAATGACCTCAGTGACCATTGTGGAAGTCTCTGCTTTGAGATTTTGAAGCAAGCTCTATGTTCTTATATGATTTGTATAACTTCCAAATACTATTCCCCCTGTTGCTTTTATAATAGAGAAATAATTTTTTAAAGAACTCCATTGCAGTGGATATTTTGCCGAAAAACGTTTTCTTCATTTCCACACACATGCGTAAGTACAAGTGCGCACGCACACACACAAACAGAAGTTGCCAGGGAAACCTTTTGGTGGGGAAGAAACATAGTTCTGTTTATGCAGATGGGAAAGTTATAGGCCACGCCCCAAACCCCTGCTTTTCTCTCTCACCACTGGAAGAAACAAGGAGTCCACATGTTGGCAGGATGGATCTCATTGGTGGGATCCAGAAAGAACCTGTCATCACCCTCTCAGGCTGCTCAAGAACCAACCCTCTTTTTCTAAGTTCACAGGCAAAATATTTGTGTTTTGGCACAGGTTGATGAAATCTAGAATTTGCTCCTGTCCCCAGGCAGAGGATCATGGGAGACTGCTTTTGAGACAAGACATCACTCCGTAGCCCAGGCTTAAACAGAACCCACTACATAGCCCAGGCTGGTCTCAAACTCGTGATGTTCCCAATCCTCCTTCCACAGCCTCCTGAGTGCTGAAAGTACAGGCTGGAGTCATCATGCCTATGCTGGCTGAGATTTTATGCTGGGAGACTATTCAATCAGGCAAATGTGAGCCTGCCTTTTCCAAGGGCCACTGAGCCAGATAACCATTTTGCTAGGTATTGGGCCTCTGCTCATTTTGGATGCTGTGCCTGCATGTTTCTGCTCCCTGATTGGTGGATGAGCTAGCACAGGCCCTTTGCTTAGGCATACCCTGGGAATGCCTAGTACTCACTTGGGTTCGCGCTTCCAGCTTTCTCCTACTCCAGGGCTCCAGTAGCCTTGTCTACCCACTCCACATCAGTCACAGCCAGCACGGCCTTGCCTTTTTGGCTGTGCTCACTATTTCTTTTACTGTACAGAAACTATCCTTCCTTTTAGGGTTGCTATGTAAATTAAGAGGGAGATAATACACACAGGGCACAGAGTGACACCTGGCACACAGCCAGCACTCACCGAGTCAGCTCATACAACTTGGGTTAGCAGTGCTGAGGACAAACCTAGGCTTGGTGAACATTAGGCAAGTGCTCTAGGAACGAGTCACAGCCCCAGCATATGACTGCCACCAGTGTCATCGACTCTCAAACTCTTCTTGAAGTCTGAAAGAGTAGAACTGGATGAGACAGCCAACCACAGACATAGGACATTTCACACTTGAAGCATCACAAGCCAAGATAAAAGTTCAAGTTCTCCTTCAAACAGTTAGTGACTTCAAATTCAGACTGAGAAGCTCCTGCAGGTACCGGCGATAAAACGAAAGTCTGTCACTACAACTGGCATGGTAATCTCTTTAAACCCTTTCCGTATGGTGCTTGTCTGTAACAGCGTATAGCGAGGTATTAGATAACAAAACAAAAATGAAAGGCCTTAAGAAAGACCCCAGGCTGGGTGGTGGTGGTGCAAAGCCGGGCAGTGGTGGCGCACACCTTTAATCCCAGCACTCAGGAGGCAGAAGGAGGTGGATCTCTGTGAGTTTGAGGCCAGCCTGGTCTATAGAGTAAGTTCCAGGATAGGCTCCAAAGCTACAGAGAAACCCTGTCTTGGAAAAGAAAAGAAAAGAAAAGAAAAGAAGAGAAGAGAAGAGAAGAGAAAAGAAAAGAATAGAAAAGAAGAGAAAAGAAAGAAAAGACCCCAGGGGCCTGGTTCTGCATAGCCATCCTGTTACCCCTGGAAGAATGGCACTGAATGGCCAAGATTCTCTATGCCATTCTCACACTGTAGGCTAGCACTCACAGAGGCAACTGTCATGTCTGTTGGGTACTTTGCTAAGTACTGTGCTCCTGTGTGTGTGTGTGTGTGTGTGTGTGTGTGTGTGTGTGTGTTCTTATTTGCTTCTCAGCATAGTTGTATGAGGTAGGAACTACTAACTTTCACCTAGGTGAAAAATAGAGGCTCCAAGTACCTGGACATCACCTGCAGGCACACAGCAGGTGAGAGGCAAACCCAAGGCCAGTCCTAGTCCCACCTGCTTCCTCTGGGGGCCTTTGTACTCCAGGACTAGAGATGCCAACCTTGATCACAGCCACATAGCCAATGCCCCAATGGAAGAGAGAGGAAAATCCCTGCTCCCTGGGCAACTAGAAGGTAACAGGTCATAGTCACAGCAAGAGCTCTTTGAGTATATCTCAGGGTGGGTTCTGAAGGCTCAGGGGAGCCTTTGGTGGGGGGAGGGGCTTTCTTTATATTGACTTCCTGAAGTCACTTCTGAGAGTGGTTTATGAAACAGAGAGTGGCTGGGGTAACAGCAGTGGGGAAATCAGTCCCAAAGACCTGTGACTGATGGGAAAACAGGAGGAGAGCAGCAGGGACCCCCGTGCACTAGGAATGCACTGGGACAAAGCAGGCAACAGTTGAAGTTGTGTGAGCGTTATGGGCTTCCTGAGAAGGGCTGGCTGAGCCTGAAGGGAAGGCAGGTTGAAATGGAGAGGAGAGAAGGGATTCCAACCATCCAGGTATTGCTATGGAGTAGAGTAGTCTTAGATCTCCCTGAGTCTGATCCCACCCATGTAGCCAGCTTATCTCCCCATCCTCATTCCCACCTACCAGCTATCCACCCTGAACTGTGCGCTTCCTGGGCTGTTGAGTCTCACTGCCCGGTTCCCTCCTCTGTGGGTTTGTTTGAGCTTGCTTCCTCCTGTGGTGTCCTCCCCATGGACTTCCTCAGCCTCTTTAGGGAAGCCACGCCCCTCCTTTATGCTTCATTCACACCTCTTTCATGGCTCTACACTCACTTGTTCACCACCCCCATTCAAAAAGTTTCCATAGTACCTCATGCATATAAGTGTGTGGGCATGCACTTCTACATATGAGCATATGGAGATCAGAAAAAGACATCAAGTGTCCTCCTCCGTCCCCCTCTGTCTTCTCGCCTTGAAACAGGGTCTCTCACTGAACCAGAGCTTAACATTTTGGCTAGGCTGACTGACCAGCAAGCTCTCAGAATCTACCAGTCTCCACATAACAGGCTTTTTATGTGGTTACTGGGGATTCAAACTCGGGTCCTTATGCTTGCAAATCTAGTACTCCTACTTACTGACCGTCTGCTCCTCCCTGGACAATGGTACAATTCTCTGTGAGTCAGTTTGACAGTGTGCCATTCCTGCAAAACTGTCTACTCCTTGAGGACTGAGAGAATAGCTTGGATATCTCCAACCACATGGTGGTTACAGCAATTGCTCAACAAGTGTGTCCAGGACCTGGAAAGATGGCTCAGTGGTTAAGATCATTTGTTGCTCTTAGAGGACCAGGGTTCAGTTCTCAGAAACCATGTCAAGCAGTTCCCAATCATCTGTAACTCTAGTTCCAGGGGATCCAATGTTCTGACCTCTGTGGGTACCATATCACACATGGTGCATATACAGACATACATATACACAAATACACATACCTAAAAATAAACCATACACATACTCAAACATACACACACGTGTTTCCAGCCCAAGTAGACTGAATCAGACTGAGCACGATTTACATGTATCTCAACACTACTTCTGGGGTAAAAGCATTATCATTTGTCTCCCCCTTTATCAGACAGGAAAGTGAGGCTCAGTGAGGCATAACTCATGGTTTATAGTCACCAGCTGCTGCTTGGGGAGCTGGGCGTGCTTGACCTGAGCCCTTGTCTTATTGCTCCCTGGTGGTCTAGCAGGAGCAGGGAAGGAGGAAGGAACACTGGGACAATGTGTAATGTGTGGTTAGGTGCTGCTTGTCCTACAGAAAGAAAATCCAGTCAATCCTTGCAATTCCTTGCAATGTGTTCTTCAAAGTGAGCACTAAGCTAGTGAGCCCCGAGTCTAGCTCCTAGGGAAGCTGCTGTGGGATGGTCTGTATGTCAAATGTGTTGCTCTGATTGGTCAATAAATAAAACACTGATTGGCCAGTAACCAGGCAGGAAGTATAGGCAGGACTAACAGAGAGGAGAATTGAGAGAACAGGAAGGCAGAGGGAGACACTGCCAGCTGCCGCCATGACAAGCAGCATGTGAAGATGCCGGTAAGCCACAAGCCACGTGGAAAGGTATAGATTTATAGAAATGGATTAATTTAAGATGTAAGAACTAGATAGCTAGACGCCTGAGCCACTAGGTCAAACAGTTTAAATAATATAAGCGTCTGTGTGTTTATTTTATAAGTGGGCTGTCAGACTGCTGGGGCTTGGCAGGACCCAGAGAGAAAACTCTCCAGCTACAGGAAGCAATGCATGGTCTTGTGCACAGCATGGAACTGCCAGCTACATATAACACAGCATGAAGTATTTTGTATGCTATCCTGTTCGAATTCCCAACCACTGATCAGTATAGTTCCATGTGTGTTTCTGCTCAAAGACTTTATTTAGCATCTATTACGCATTCATCAACATTGACTTCCCAGCCAGTAGTGTAGATCAGGCCTGGGTGCCAGTCATGGGTTTCTCTACAAGGCCCATTGCTACCTCCTTGAGATTAGGAGATGCAGGCACGATACCACAATTGGACACCACACTAAATGGCCAAGTCACCAGCAAGAAACACAGAAACTCCAAAAACAGTACAGGGAAAACAGCGGGCCACCTGGTGGGAGCCGACCCGGGGAGGCCCTCAGGGAACAGGAGCCAATCAGAAAGTAAAAGAACAGAAAAGTCCTAAAGACAGGAAGAGACAATCCTGAGCCCTCTTTTGGGAAATGGAGGGGCTCAGAGCTGTGTGGTGGGAACGGGAACAGGCCAGACAGACACCTTCTTTCCAGAGGCTTCCAGAGTGTGAGCAATCATTGCTCAGGCTGCCCTGCACGGTGGCCTTGTAAAGGGCAACAGTAACAGTGGTGACATGCTGCTTACATGCCCAGGCCAGCTAGAGTGGTGAGCAAAGTGGCCACAATGAGCAAAGGTTCCCTGAAGGTGGCCCCTGAAAGGCCAGCCCCCGGGCAGTGCCCATCATGTAACATCTACTGTCTGCTTCTGGGAGAAGACACATTCCTAACGCATACTTGAGAACAGAAAATGTGCCTGTGTGAACAGAATGGAAACAAACCTACCTCTAAACCAGCTTGGAGAGTGGCTGGGCTTGAATCTTGAACTGAGCCCTGAGCTCAGATTTGGAGGAGCAGAAAGCACAGCCAACCCACGGGGACTAGGACTTCCTCACTGCCCACCAGAGTGTCAGGAAAAGTGTAGAATTCTCTCCCATGCTCTTTGCAGAGATGTGCAATAAAAAAATGTACAGATTTCTCAAAGGACGAGTCCCATATGCTAGATCACAGAAAGAGTAGCAAGAGTTCAGGAAATCAAAGACTTAGAGAAAGGAAATGGACCCAAGCCATCTCTCAGGCAGGAGCATCACAGGTTCAAGACCATTCTGGACTACATAGTACAGGGGCACGAGAAGGGCTGGGGAGGAAGACAAAGAGAGACAGAGACAGACAGACAGACAGAGATAGAGAGACAGAGACATCAGAAGGCAGAGGTTACTGTAAGTGAGGTTCTGGGTACTGGCATGTTAGTGAAATGTTGTAGAGAGATTGATGCATACTCATAGTCACCATGCCACGGATTCACTGTGACAAGAAGCACCTAGTCCGATGCCATCCTGCATGCAGGGCCACAACCCTTTCAGGCAAAATACTGAATGTCCCTTCCACCTGCCTTTCCTGTGTCCCTGGTGTCTGGAAGTGGCATGCTGTATCACAAGAGCAGGGGTCCAAGACTGGATGTTCAACAGAAAGAAGAAAAAAGACCCCAGAATAAGGACCTTCTCTTAAGCTGCCAGGTAATAGCTGAAGTTGTAGGAGCCTCTAAAAAGAGAGAAGTGACCTTGACCAGCAGCATGGAACTTACATTAGAGCCCAAGACTGTGCCTCTTCCCTGCTGGGCCAATGTGCAAGCCCAAGTGACTAAAGCCAGGGACCAGGCAGGTGACCCGTGAGGGTATCAAAGAAGATTCAGAAATGGTGGGGACCATGGCAACCCACAAAGAACCTGCCCCTGCTGAGCTCAGCCCACCCGTTATGCAACCCACTGATTGTTGCCATGTGGACTCCGGACCAGCGTGGCTGGATCTTCCAGCTCTACAAGACAAGCCAGAGTTCTAAGTTTTTATGAGAAATCTGATTTTTCAGTGTTGGCAGTAAATTTTAAAAATGTAAGCACTACAAAACAAGCAACACACATCTGCAGACCAGATTTGGCTGGGGGGCTGACAGCTTAGGACCTCTGGGCTGGAGGGTGGAGGGGAAAGTCATGCCTGTCGGCAGTGAGAAGGGCAGACAGGAAGCAAGGCCCTGGGCTATAGTCACGGAGGCCTGGGGGTGAAAGGGTGTTAGGGAGCATGGAGGCAGAACACAAGGTGTGTAGAAATAAAGTCCAGCTCTTTCCTCAGTGTTTGTAGACAAGCAAGGGTCATTAAAGGGGACCAGAGAAGCAAGATGATCAGAGCACAGTGTGACTGTCTGGCAGCTACATCGTCACTTCCCTTCTGGATCTCCTTGGAAACCACAGAAATAATGACATACCAGCCTTGGAACCTGTAAGAACCACAACCTGGTCCAGGTCATCCAGTTCATCATCCTTGAGCAAGCAGGCCAAAATCGTCATCCTAAACTCACACCGGCAGACTCACCTGCCACCTAAACCAGTGTCCCAGCTCCCCCACAGTCACAGGGGCTTAGTTCCCATTCCTTTGTGGGAAGCAGTCTGGGCTTTGGCCCTTCTGTCTGGCCCATTGATGTAGTCTTCTAAGAAGGAACAAAGCGATCCTACCGTCACATGCTCTTGACTTCTGGGAGCACTCGGGACAGTCTTTATAAGGTGCTACATCAGATGCAATTTAAACAGATTATTCTGAAGGAGCACGAAGCATCAGATGAAGGCAAACCAAAGGTATTATTGTGACCCAGTCTATACCATGAGCAGCAGGCTCCAAATGGCCAGTCCTCACAGTATTCAAGGAACTTACTAAAAAAAAAAAAAAAAACCAAAGACTCATTCTTGGCTCTCAGTAGGAATCCTACCATTCATTTCATAGATAAAGAAACCCAGAGTCCCCAAATGTCCCTAAATCTGCTCTGTCACAAGGAACTCCAAGGTTGTGACACGGATTTTATCGGAAGCCTGCTTCACCCATCATCGTGCCCAGCAAGAACATGCTAGATCAGCAGGAGCATGTGCCCCAAGGGACAGTCTCTAGTGGTCACCAGGAGCAACTGACTTGAAAGAGGCAAAGAAAAGGACTCAGACACCCATGAAAAATGACACTGTATATGACATCCCATCAGGCTGGATGACAAGACTTGGTCCTAAAAGCCAGGTTAACCCCAACAGAAGTTGAGCCACTGCAGGGGATCCCCATTTCCCTCTCCATCCCAGGTTGCTGCACCAACTTTTGCTCACAGTATTCAAGGAACTTACTAAAAAAGAGTAAGACATGGACACCACAGCCTTTTCAATATCACTCTGTTCCTACGTCTTACTTCCCAGGACCATTGTTAACCTGTGCTGAGCTCTTTCTATAATTATCTTCCTTGGCAATCTCCTCCATTCACAGCACTTTTGAAGTACCCCTACACATGTAGGTGCCACAGTAGGGGGTACTTAAGTTAAAGGATCATGATATAGATTTGTGTGGTAGACATATTGGAACAAGTGCAAGAGCAAATGGCATTTTGTGGTCTCTGAAAAAAGAAATCAGCCTTATTCCTTTCTTTCCACCTCACAACTCCCAGAGAGTTGTGAGGTCAGCCCTTCTCTCTCTCCCTTTCTCCCTCTACTTCTCCTACATATCTATCAATTGTCTGTTAGCTGTCTATTTTCCTTTATGTATGTGTTTACATGGTGTAGTGGGTAACTGTTCTACCTGTAACCTTGAAGTACTTGCCCCTGGGGCATGGCCTCGGGGCTACCCTTAAGACCTGAGAAGCACTTACGCAGGTCTCTTCTCTCCCTTGTGGGCTTGGATGGTGGGGACTGACTCAGGCCCCAGAACAGCGTGGGACAATACCTCAGCCTTCCAGGACCCTGCGATGATTCTCCTATTATGTTTAGTGAGTTTTCTTTCCTAATAAATTCCTTTTACCCTTTAAGCAGACTCCCACGGATTTCTCACTTTATCTGGCGCCCAACGTGTGTGCGTATAAAGTCTACATATGCTTATGTGCACACAAAGCACGTGTGTATGTGAATGAAGACACTTACACATCACAGCACACATGTAGAAGTCAGAGGACACCCTTAGCTGCAGGTCATCTCCTTCCACCTTATTTGAGACAAGTCTCTTCGTTGTTCACTGCTGCATATTGGAGGATAACTTCCAGAAAGCTTCAGGGGATTCTCCAGACCCAGCCCTCGGGCCCCCCCACCCCGTCCCCCCGTCCCCCCTCACCTCCACTGCCCCCATCTCACAGTAGAAGCACTGGGATTACAGATGCACACTACCATTCCTGGCTCCATGTAGGTTCTGGGGATCTGAACTCAGGTCCTCATGCTTGTACATCAAGAACTTTATTCCTTGAACCATCTCTCCATCCCTCATGTATCTATTCACCTATTATTAATCAACCTTATCTTCTCAGAACAAACTCTTTCTTTAGAGCTACCTTGAGTGGATTCTGTATCTCTCACCTGGGGACATGTTTACTAGACTAGGCATTACCCACTTGCTTGTCATGGATCCTCAAGCTAATCTAATTTGGATGCAGTTCCCCAGATCCATGGCCCTGGAGAGCGGCGGCTCCCCGGGTAGACTGAGAATACCTGCCTGGCTGTCTCAGCACCCACTGTGGCTCCAGTTCCCACAGATGCAGGGGTGATAGCTAGCAGCTCAAAGGTGAGCTTGCTTTCCCCAACACTTGATGTCCTCAGTGCGCTCTGGCTGCTGTCCAAGGTGCAAGCCAGCCTTGACTGGGCCCCAGTGGACGACGAGATGACAGAATCCTTACATTGTGTTCTTTCTTCCTTCCCAGAGAGCAGATGTACACTCTATCAGATGCTTCTTTATCATCTCAAGCCATCTCACCAAATAAAACACTGCATGGGTAGAGGCCTTGCCAAGCCTTGCTGGTTCTAATGCTGGAGTCCTGGTCCCACACTTGCAGAGCTCTGGCTCTGGGGCATCCTGACCTCAACAGTGCCTTTAAGAGCGGCTCACCCTGGCCTCTTTGGGCCCTTACCTAGCCCCCTGATTTGATTTGTGGACTTTTGCTTTAGTTTTGACTCTTGTCCCCATCATATTCTCCCAGGCCAGCACTTCCTTAGGTCCTCCCCACTTCCCACTCCCCAGAGGATCAGGGTCTGCTCTGCCCTGCTCTGTATAGCTACAAGCATGGAACTAGAAAGTCTGCTAAAGGCCTGCCTGGGTCTCTGTGCTCCCAGGATGGGCACACCCTGGCCTGGAAGGTAGTCTCTGGGGAGGTGGGGGGCTGCTACAGTGAGGGAGGCTCTGGATCCCAGCTCCTACGCCTCCCACACTCTGAGATCGTGACAGCAGTCACTTGTCATTATAGCTTGCTCTCCCTCGTGGTAGAAAATGTGAGGCTGCAGCTGTATCTTGGTACTGAGCGCAGAAGGCTCCCAGTTAGCATTTCTTACAGGAAAGAAGGGAGAAAAGAAGGAGGGATGGAATGCTAATCATGAAGTTGACATCAGAGAGACATCAGGGCTGTGTGACAGAGCCCAGGGCAGGGTGTGGAGGACACATGAAGATCAAGTTCCATGCTGCGGAAGTCCAGGAGAAGTCTCCTGAGAGGGCAGACTGACCATGGGAGGTCAGCTGGGAGGGCTTTAGTCTAGGGAAGGCTGGAGCAGTGGGCAAGAACCTGGATGTTCTCTCTGTCTCAGAGATGTCCTGAGGACCATGGATTCCATCTGGGAATCTGTAGGAAGGGACCAATAAGATAAGCTGCTGCCTGTGTGGCTAAGGCCATCACTTTTCAGGTACTCCCTTTAAGGTGATGAGGGTCTGCTCAGCCCTGGGCCACCACTCTGAGGCTGAGACCATTCTTTAAGCTTCTACTCACTTCTAGGGCTTTTAGACATTATAAAACCAAGCACACAAGCCTAGCCCTAGTGGCCTCTGGGGAATGTGTTGGGGAGGAGGGGTGAGGGATGATGGAGACAGGCCACTATGCAGTTGTGTCTGAGCCCCTGGTCAGATCCAACCAGTGTACAGAGTACACAGTCCACAAGAGCATCATTTATATACCCAGCCCGATATTGGCACTAAGGAAGGAAGGCCAAGACCAAACTCAGTCAGTCACGACTGTTGTGAGTCTGACAAAGGGTAAATGTAAGCTGAATGCAAGTGGATGCTGAATGCCAGCAAGAGTTATGTGCACGATGAGGATGGCTCTCCCGTGTACACATAGAACTCACCTTTTCTTTGATCATCACTTCGGAGAATGGTGATGGAGGGAACAAATGTTTAGCAGCTTAAGGGGACAGGCTAGAGATAATACTCAAAGGTCTTTCTAGAAGCAGAGAAGTATAGACTTTAAAGTTTGATTTTAACAAAGGGCATACTTATCTTGTTGGTCAACACAGAGATTTCCTACATGTTAGTTAAGATCAAATTGAAGAACCTGCCCAGGCGTGTTTCTACAGGCCTAGCTCTGGCATTCCCACTGGGTCATGGCAGAGCAGCGCAAGAAATTCCTGGGGAACCCAGGGTCTGGGACACAGACAAGGATCAGAAAGACTAGAACCACAGCAGTGTCACACTATGGGACAATGTTTCTGCTAACTACATTTATTTGATTCTCCCATGAGGTAAGATTAGAGTATAGGAGCCGGGCGATGGTGGCACACACCTTTAATCCCAGCATTCAGGAGGCAGAGCCAGGTGGATCTCTGTGAGTTTGAGGCCAGCCTGGTCTACAGAGTGAGTTCCAGGAAAGGCGCAAAGCTACACAGAGAAACCCTGTCTCAAAAAACCAAAAAGAACCCCCCCACCCAAAAAAAGATTAGAGTATAGAGAACGACACATTAAGTGTCCCATCTTACAAAGAGGAAAATCCACAGCTAATCAACACAGAGCCAGGGATGCGAACCCGAGCCTGCCCAACTCTTAGGCACATCCATCCACAGCACAAATCCACCCAGGTGAACATTTTCAAGGTTGTGGAAGCACCCAGAAAAGGGAGGATGTGGGCCAGAATCTAACAACTTAAAGATACATAATGTTTAAACTTCTTGAAATTCTGAGTAAACGTGTGTGTGTGTGTCTGTGTCTGTGTGTGTGTGTGTCTGTGTATGTGTATTTCTGTGTGTGCCTTTTTCCTCAAAGTACTATTTACTGATGTTCATCAGACTCCCCCTCAAAATCAAAATGACAAGTGCAACATACTTCAAGAATAAAAGACACCAAGCCTGTTATTCAGGTCCCTCCTCACCCAGCAGGAAGGATCCAGTGGGAGGGATCCAGTGGGAGGGATGTGGGTGAGGGAAGCTCCTGAAGCTCCTGACCCTCTTCAGCTTCCCAAGCCAGAGGTGCCAACAACACATCCCCAACAACCAGGTGTCTCCAAGATGGCACTTGGCAGTATCTAATATGCGAACAGACAGATCTGAATCCTGGGTGCTGCCCCAGCAAGAAGCCAACCTAGCATTCATATGCTTAAGCTGTCGAACTTCCCATAGAGACACCACAGGAACCACCCACTTACCCATCTTTCACCTGGACACTTGTAATCTGGCAGCACTCCCACCCAACAAAGAGAACTGGTAAAATGGGGACGTCATGTCTAAATAGATTGGAGAATGTCTTGCCATGGGTGTGGATACTCAGAATTCATGGTCCATCTATGGGCCTGCTTAAAACCACTCCATCCACTAATTCCCTCAAGAACCTTGAGGCTAAAAATGTGTTGGGAAGCAGATACATCCTGAGTCTGTTTTCAGATCCTCCGTCCTTGGGAAACAGAACCCAGAAATCCTGAATATTTGATTCGGATATCTACATGCCTCCCAGGGACACAGCAGTCTCTGATGTCTAAAGTGAGCTCTCTCTGATGTCTAAGTCGCTGGTCACATCTCTCCTATAGTCTGAAACACCAGAGCTCAAATTCTCCTGAAATAAATGAGACTGTGGTTTCATCAGCCCCTCTATTACAGCGGCGACAGGGAGAAGATGAGGGTACCCTCTGCCACTTAAGTTGTGGCCAGGGTCAGAAGTGGCAATCTAGAAGCCAAAGAGACTATGGGCAAAAACTTTAGGATTCAAAGATCACACCCAGAGTGAGGACACAAGCTGTTATGTCTTAGAAGAGCCTCTGCTCATTTATTTACTTGGAGCCCAGAAGCCAAACTGTTGGGGCTCTGCATATGCTCTGTACAGATGGCAGGAGTTAAGGAAGAAAGAGTTACAGCAAGGTTGGCCTCTTCCGTGGGGATGGACACAGCCCAATGGCTCAGAATGGACACGGCGGGAAACATCGGTTTCCATCAGCACCAATAAGTAATTAAAACTGCTTCCCCTTTCAGAGCTCTCATTATAAAGATCAGGAACTCAGATCCATTATCCCAACAGAGATAACTGCAAGATAAATACACCTTCCTCTCAGGGTACATTTTGCAAAGATGGGAATGTTCAAAGCACGCTTCCTCAGCCCTTCAGGGAAGAAGGAAGCAAACAAAAAATGCAGTACATTGACCACACAGGCTTCTGCCCAGCTTGTGCTGTTGAGAGGAAAAGTGCCTCAGACTCAGAAACAGGGCTGTCAGGTCCTGCCAGGCATACGAAGAGATGCAAGAGGGTTGGAAAGTGTGTGTGTGTGTGTGTGTGTGTGTGTGTGTGTGTGTGTGTGTGTGTCAGTGTGTCTCCTGCTAAGTACTTCCTTCACTACACAGCTAATCCGATTAGCAGCTTTAGGAAACTCCAAAATGTTAATTCAAGAGCTCCATTCACAGAGCAGCTAGGCCCATGCCTGCTCAGGGCTCCATTCTTCTCACAGCAAATCAAAAGCATACAGAGGGGGCTCTCCCTGAAGGATATGCTCTTGCCTCCTGGCCCCAAGCACATCCAAATGCCACCATCGCATCCTCCAGTCAGCTAGCTCCTGGGACTGGGAGTTGAGCCCATTCAAAAATGGAGAAGCTAGAGCTCTTTCCACTACACACCCAAATGGGGCCATTTCAACAGCACTGTCAGCCAGGTGGCCTCCTGCAGCTGGCAGCTGTACTGAATAAAGAGGTGTCACGGAGGCATCCAGTTGCAGAGCTGAGATGAGTCACCAGCTTGCTCTGGTCTTCATTTCTTTGTCTGTAGAATGGGGACTTAGAGCAGAGAGAGAGTAGCTGGAACAGAAGGCCGGATGGATGGAAGCTCAGGGTGTGGACAGACACGATGTCATTGGGGTCGGACAGAGGACAGAAGGGGAAGGGAGCCTGTCTCTGTAGACTGTGAACTGAGAGCCAGACTAAGGAAGCATTTGGATAAGCAATGGGAACATCTGAAGGGGTCTAAGGAGCAGAGCTGTGTTTGGCTGGTGGCAGCACCCCTCCAGGGGCTGCCTCCATCTTTACATGCCCTTCTTCTCTGCATCCCTGTGTCCTTTCCTCCTCTTATGAAGACTGGATCATTGGATTTAGGGTCCACTCTAAACCAAGGAGGATCTCATCTCAAGATTCTTCCCTAACTGCATCTGCAAAGTCACTATTCTCTGAGTCACTTTCTGGGGTTCTAATAGACCTGAAGAGGGGAGCACTATTCCATATAGTACAATACAGTACAGCACCCAGGAAGGTGTCTTGGAAGCAGGATGAGGACAGAGAGAGCTGAGGCAGGAAGCACATTAGAACTCAACTCAAGCCTGTGGCCTTAGTGAACAGTGACAGAAGTCACTACTGAAAGCTCCAAAGCCCTCAAAGGCTATATGCCAGTGCAAAACACCAAATAGGCTCCTAAAAAAGAGCATGGCTCCCTGTTTTTCTAGACTCCTTCCCACACTGTTCTCCACTCCTTCCAGATGGCCAGATGGCAATGGGATGGTCAAGGAAGAATGCAGCTAACCTGGAGCTGGGACACCTAAGCTCTGGTTAGGGTGCTGCCCCTGAGTGAACTCGGAACATGAGCATCTCTAGGGCCCCTCTAGGCAAAGAGGCTGGCTGCCTCACCTTAGAAGCAATTGACATCCCTGTGTTCAATAGCTTGGAGAGTAGCTCCGACTTCACTGGGTAGAACAGGATGAGTGGCCTGTGGGCTGCTCTGCAGTGACAGCCCTTTCCCTGTCGCCCTGTGCAGGGACTTCAGCCCTCTCCTGCTGGAGCTCCCTTCCTAGCCTCCAAGAAAGGAAACTGCACTTTTCAAAGCTTAGAAACTAGGTGAGCTATAATGAAGAACACATCCTTCCCCACATTTGAACCTATCAAGAGTGGGTTATGGTATGGCTCCTTTTAAATTTACTCTTTTAACCTAGAAAATGCTTAAAGATCTATGTATAAATTTCTTCCCAGAAACACCATCTCTCATTTAAAAATTACATCAAAAATGAAACAGCCTTCACATCCATACATAAGGGCTTAGATGAGGTGTGACAGGGTTTCCTGTGGACCACTAACTGGTGCCCTCACCATCATAACAGCTCTCTGGCATGGAGTGAGGGGCATCCATGATGGGATGTTACCAAACATGTAGACTACACTAGCACATTCCAGTAAGATCTTTGTGTTTAAAAAGTGAAAAAGTGTCAGGTGGTGGTGGCGAAAGCCTTTAATCCCAGCACTCGGGAGGCAGAGCCAAGTGAATCTCTGTGAGTTTGAGGCCAGCCTGGTCTACAGAGCGAGATCCGTGACAGGCACCAAAACTACACAGAGAAACCCTGTCTCAAAAAACAAAACAAAAAAAAGTGAAAAGGTGTGTGTGTGTGTGTGTGTGTGTGTGTGTGTGTGTGTGTGTGTGTGGTGTGGTGTGGTTGCACACATGCCCGTGGCACATCAAGACAGAAAGTAATCCAGCAAATAGATAGTGTCAGTGATCCCTGGGGCTGGGATAACAGAATTTTCTTTTCCCACTTATGAGCTTTTGCACTTAAAAAAAAAAAAAAAAAAAAAAAAAAAAAAAACCAAGAAGTATTAGTTTAATCAGCAAAATCAATAAAAAAAATTCCCAACCTGAAAATAAAATAACTATTCTAGAGAGATACAAAGTGCAATTGACCCTCAGAGAAAAGCACTCGAAGTAAAAACCACCTTGCCATGAAAACACCCTGAGGAAAAAGCCTGCACTAAGCTAAAGGTGGTGGGAGCATCAGTGCTGTGTGAGGGGCTTGGTGTCCAGGCCCCCAGGCCCTTCCACATGTGGCAGTCCCCCCAGTCCTCACCTTGATTCCAATCCTTTCCTACATCAGTCTTCTCTTCGCAAATATTGAGAAGAATTAATAGCTATTGAACATGTATCAGGTGCCAGACACATCACATATATTTTTTTCTGCATGCTCATGATCTCACTAGGAGGCAAGAATTATTTCCATTCTCATTTAGCAGATGAAGAAACTGAGGCCCACCTCTGGGATTCAACCCGGGTAGTGCAAGCCCAAAGCCTGTTACTGGGATCAGTGCTCATAGCATCCTTCTGGGACCAAAGCCTTATTGTCACTCCTGACTTCCTGAAGAAGGCCAGAGTCTGCGAATTCTGCTAGCACCATCTTCTTGTTCTCACCAACACTGGCCAGCATCTTCTAGGTCCAAGGTGATGGCCTGCCTCTGGGGAGTCCAAAGCTGTGATGGTATTGTATTCCCCAAAATATTGTGCACCCTAATAAATTTATCTGGGGTCAGAGAACAGATAGCCACTAGATACAGAGGCTAGAAAATGGTGGCGCTCACACTTTTAATCCTAGCATTCCAGAGGCAGAAATCCATCTGTTCAAGGATACAGCCAAACATGGTGACTCACGCCTTTAATCCCAGAAAGCGAGCCTTTAATCCCAGGGAGTGGTGGTAGAAAGCAGAAAGGTATATAAGGCATAAGGACCAGAAACTAGAAGCATTTGGCTGGTTAAGCATTCAGGCTTTTGAGCAGTAGTTCAGCTGAGATTCATTCTGGATGAGGACTCAGAGGCATCCAGTCTGAGGAAACAAGGTCAGCTGAGAAACTGGCAAGGTGAGGTTAGCTGTGGCTTGGTCTATCTCTCTGACCTTCCAGTGTTCACCCCAATAACTGGCCTCAGGTTTGATTTTATTAATAAGACCTGTTAAGATTCCTGCTACACAAAGCTGAGTGTGATCTGTCTTCTATTAGCTCATAGGATAAGGACAGAGAGGATAGACATCTGAGTCCCACATCCATTCTGAGCAAGTGTTCTGAAAAAGGCAAACCACCGGGTTTCCCTTCACACAGCACCCTCAGGTGACCATCCCTGAAGGACACTCTCTAGCAGCTGTACATGGTATGGTGTCTGGTCACTGCCTAACCTCTCTGGAGCCTTTCCCTCACATTTTCTCTTCCTGTTCCCCCAAGCTATGCTATGCTAAGTGCCCTGGGAAGCAGAAAGAGAGCTGATGGGGCCAATCCGAGAATTCCTAATGGCACATAGGCCTGTTGTGTGAGCCAGAGGGTGACAGGGAACCCACATTAAGGAGCCCAAGATCCAAAACTGACAGCAGACTCTGCCTGGGTACCACTCCTGCTTCCTAAATAGGTATGTTCAACCTGGAGTGTGAATTGGCACATTCACTTTTGAAAATGATTTGACAGTATTGACTTGAACCCTGGACCCTGCCATTCCACCCAAGGCAGCTGCCCAGGAGCAACAGGTGCTTAAAGAGATAGGTTCTTCCATTATCAGATTTATTGCAGTGAGAGACCCTCAACTGCTAAATGTCTGTCAACAGAAACTGTTGGCTAAGCTAGGGTCCATCCAAGGAGCAGAACAGTTCACAACACTGGAAAGGGACCAACTGTGCCCTCAACCCTGTGCGTGGATTTTGCAGTCATGAAGGCTAGTACAAGATGACAGAATGACACTCATTCAGGGTCTGGAATGCACAGGTAAAACAGGGAAAGGTTAGATTAGCAACGAGCACTGACTATGGGAGACATATAGGAGTCTTTGGGGTCTGGAATGTACCACGTGAGTGCCATAGTGTAAAGATCATCACAGTGTTATGTGTGTTAGCAAGATACTAAGTGTTCACTAGTTTTGAGGAATACTGCAAAATAAGTTTAAGAACCATTTTAAGCACAGATTCATTAGGTCATCTTCTCCAGACCCCTGGGGAAGGGATGAGGAAGAGTGTGCACAGATGTTATGCTGGAGCACAGCTAAGGCTGTGGACATGCTGTTATGAAAAATAATTCAATGCTTGACTTTTCAGACCACGTAGAAGAGGCCACACAAATTCCAGTGCTGCTCAGAGACTCAAGATACCACAAAGGAAGTCTGAGGGGTCTAATGGCTCCTTCCAGTCCCCACTCCCTAGCAATGGTTCCATGACCTAGTGACAATGTTGGCCCTTCATCTGTCAACCCCTGTGGAGAGCTTTGTAGCCAATCCCACTAGCTGCTCATTTTCCTCATGTGACCTTAGAGCCTCTCAATATGAACACATCTCACCCTCTTCTCTCTAGTTTTCAGGAATATTCCTGAACTCATCAACTACATCATCAGGGATACACCCCATTTCTTGAGATCTTATGGATACACCTCCCATTCCTTGAAATCTTACATGCCAGGCACTGAGCAAACCTGTTACCTTTGGCATCAACCTCAAAAACTCTATGGAATGAATCCTAGTTTCACCCCTATTTTAGAGGTAGGAAAACGGAATCAGATCTACACCTGTCTGCCTGGTATGAGGGTTTCCTTAAAGGAAATGGTTGGGCTGTTTCCTTTTTCTCTCACCAGCACTGAACTTGACCCAGGGTGAGGGTTAAAATAGCTTCAAGAGAAAGAAGGCTGTGTTGGAGAAAGGTTCACAGTAGGCTGCTGTGAGCCTCAGTCACCAAATGACAAGTTACCACTGCCACGTGCGGATACTCAATCCCGCACTCAGTCCCCTGCACTAAGGACCAAGAGGCTGCAAAGCCACAGGGCCCAGTGCACAGGAAGGTGAGGAGCACCCAGAGGACCAGCCTCACTACCCCTCATCTCAAGGTTGGCAGCCAAGAGAGAGAAGAGAGAAAGCAGCCACAGAAGGCAGACTGGGTAGGTCTCCTGCCCCAGACAGCACAGGGACTTGCCTGGTTGTCAGTCAAACAAGTGACAATTCCCCATGGCCAAACATCTTATTCTAAGCTAGTCATTACTGTCGACAGTACTGTCAGACATTATTTAAATCCAGCCCACTTAGCAATTCTCTCCACTGTGGGACAAGCAAAACCTCAAGCTAGAGTCCTAAGAACCAATACTGGGTTCTAGGCTGAACCCTCCAACAGAGGCAATTGTAAATTTTCTAGAAGGATCAGCTAAGTTGGGCTAGGATGATGGTTCAGTTGATAAAGATGTACTTGCTGTACATCATGAGGACCTGAATTTGAATACTCAGCATTCACGTTAAAAAGCTAAGTGTGGTGGCACACATCTGTAACTCCAAAGCTGGGGGCAAGGTCCAGGGAGAGGCAGATCCCTAAAGTCCATTGGCCATCCAACCTAGCCAAATTGGTGAGCCCCAAGTTCAGTGAGAGACTGCTTCACAAAAGGTAGAGAATGGTTGAGGAAGACACTTGACATTGACCTCTGGTCTCCACACACATGCATACACAATTGTACATGATCCTGTATGCACACGTGCACAAATGTGAACAAGTACATGCTATACAGAGAAAGAAGAATCAGCTAAATTTAAGGTCCCAGATCCAAGCCTCCATCAGAGGAAGTGGTGTGCCCCTCCCCCTCAGGTCTTCCATACAGGTCCCTGGACCTACAGGTCAAAGATACCAAAGATTCCTAGCGGAACTCTCAAGCAGCCCACTAGGGCCCAAGCAGATCAGGAGCCAATACTTGCCGGTGTCATGTCCCATTTCCTCCTCCGTGGATGGCTTAGTCCAGTCTTCAGCCTTGTCGATGTGAAAGAGCTTCAGATCCTCCTCCTCCAGGGCAATGTCTCCCCAGAAGACAGCTAGCAAGAGAAATCATAGTGGGTCAACTAAGCCTGCAAGTCAGAAAAAGGGATTTGCTAACTCCCCAGAAGGCACTGGATGCAGGGAGCAAATCCTAGAAAAGACAGTCCTGCCAATCAAAGTTCTCCTGGAACCTCAATGATAATTGCATTAAAGCCATGGTATCTGGGCCCACCACCATGGGAACCAGAGCCTTGGCCTATAAACACCCCTCCATCTCACCCTAGGTCCAGGCTGCTATGGGCAACACATCACCTAGAGACAGCTGTTTCTTTCCTCTTCCTTTCTGAAGAAAAAGCACAATGCCATCATTTACTTATCATTCACAGTATCTGTTGCCCTTCTTTGTGCACGGCTCCCCCATTCTATGTGTTCCCTCTGCAGGGAAAAGCAATACTCTAGACCAGCAGTTCTCAATCTGTGGGGTCACAACCCTTTGGGGCTCAAACAACCCTCTCACATGAGTCACATAAGACCATCAGAAAACACAGATATTTATGTTACGATTCTTAACACTAGCAAAATTACAGTTATGAAGTAGTAACGAAAATACTTTTCTGGTTAAGAGTTACCACATGAGGAACTGTATTAAAGGGTCACAGCATTAGGAAGGTTGAGAACCACTGCCTTAGACAGTCAAGTCAAGACCTGGGATCTTGAGCACAGGTGTTGTAGAACACAGACATGGTTTATCAGGATGCACGTGTAATTCTGCTTTGGAGACGAATCCCCATGGGCCCATGTATTAAAGGTGTGGACCTAGAGTGGCCCCCGCTGGGAGGTACTGGAGCTGTGAGACCGGGATCATAGGCCCAGACCCCTCTTTCTCTTTATGCTCTAATGATGAGGCAAGCAGTTCTGCTCCACCAGGTGTACCCCCATGATCCCATTCGGCAAATCATTTGACTTGTTTCAGCTTTGGCTTCCTCATCTGGAGATTAAAATGTAACTGATGTTCAGCGTTGTGTGAGAAATAATTGAGATGAGGTTTGCGAACAGCTGGCACAAGACTGGCCAAGGCGAGCCACCTGATTGTCACTGAGTTCTTCCTGGCATGTGTTTCTCCCCTCGCTTCACCCTGTCTTTATCCTGAAGACCCCTGCCAACCACAACTCCCACATCTCCTCTCGTGAATTCTCCTCCCACCCTGACACACCCCTTCGAGTCTGTGTTGCTGTAGGGTTAAACTGTGTCATCTAACACCTAACAGACATGGTACCTGTGCGGGTGCCTACACATGCCGGGCTTCAGGCAGACAAGGCCGGGGGCCAGAGCAGCACATCTAGAATTAGGGTTTTTGTGCTTTACAATTAACAATGGATTCAATCTATGTGTCACTTTTTTCCCCTTTCATATATTGATATTCTCCTATGGATTCTGTACCCTTACAAACCAGAAAACAGAGCCACAGCAAAAAATAAATAAATAAAAATAAATAATAATAACTTACTCAGAGTCACACAGCCAGCAAGTGGCAGAGCCTGACTCCAGCCCCAGCCCTCCATCTCACAGCTCCCTCAGCATCTCCCACTTTGCAACACTCTAAATGCCCTGAAGACAGGCTCTGGGTTTATGCTCACACATTTCATCTGTCAAAACCCACTTCCCACACTAAGAAAAACCAAGCCAGAGGCCACAAAGTATGGAACAGAATCAGGTAGATGCTGCTCATGAGACAGACACCAGGCAAACAACCTAAACTCCCTCAGTCTCAGCTTCTTCATCTCTCAGATGATGGTAAGCAGTGACGTCACTTCCTTCCAGTTTACTGTGAGCATCAGGTGAGATGGTGTGAGCAAGCGTTGAGCACAAAGCAGGCACCTGGACCCATTCAGTAAATACAACATAATATCTCTGTCCTGTAGACCTCAAGATCCTCAGCAATGGTCTACATGAGTAGTGATGTATAGTTAGACTGAATGATGTTTTCTAAAGGTGGAACACCTCCCTCCCTTGGAATACTGCCCTTCTCAATTGCCCAGCCCAGAATAGCCTTTACCCACACCAGCCACAAAAGGGTGCGGGCTGGCTTTGAGGCATCACACAATAGACAGATTCCACGCCACGTCAGGGCCCAGAGAGCCCTTGCCACAGTGAGTCATGTCTCCTTCCCTGTGGCCCCCATGGGCTTCCTGTGATGGAATCTGGATCCCGAACTCTGCTTTCCTGTCCTATAGACTCCACCAGATTCCACCCCAAGACCTCCAAAACTGATCCCTTGGACGCCACCAAAGACAGTTCAAGAAGTCGCCTGCCCACAACTCAGAAAGGCACCTCCCCCAGAATCATCTGGTGTTCAGACAATGGCGCTCAGTGGTGATTCAGAATCCCAATGTAGTTGGTTGTTTCACTCTTTGCTCTTTGGGGCTCACCACCCAGCTCCCAAATAAATATGGAGATTTATTCTTATTTATGAATACATGGTCTTAGCTTAGCTTATTTCTAGCCAGCTATTCTTAACTTAAATTATCCTATCTACCTTTTGCCTCTGGGCTTTTACCTTTATCTACTCTATATTCCTTCCTTTCCTTCTTACTCCATGGTTGGTTGTGTAGCTGAGTGGTTGGCCCCTGGTGTCCTCCTCTCCTTCTCCTTCTCTCACTCCTCCTCCTCCTCTTCTCTCTTCCTCTCCTATTTATTCTCTCTGCATGCAGCCCCGCCTATTTCTCTCTCCTGTCTAGCTATTGGCTGTTCAGCTCTTTGTAAGACCAATCAGGTGTTTTAGACAGGCAAAATAACACAGCTTCACAGAGTTAAACAAATGCAACATAAAAGAATTCAATGCATCTTTGCATCGTTAAACAAATATTCCACAGCATAAAAGAATGTCACGCATCTTTAATATTTCACAACACCCCAAACTCCTGCTACAATGTGTTCTCCAAACCTGGGACAGAGGCTTTAGTCCCCTCTCTCCACCTCACTGTGGTTAATGTTGTGTCTCCATGGAGAAGTACAGGACACTGAAGGGAGAGGTTTCCACAGCAGAAGTGCTGTGATCGATTCGTGAAGACTACCCGTGGGCACGAGTCGGGAGTGGCAACCCTTCTGCTTTCATTGATAGGAAGGAAGATGGTCTCAGACTAGTTCAGAAAAGAAAACAAGTTTGATCAGAAGCAACTGCTTTCTTGGAAAATCCAAGAGATACATTGAAATAACTGGTTCAAAGTTAATGTATCAACAATAACACACCAGACTGCTGTGTAATAGAAACGTTTAGCACCTTTTAAGGGGGCTTCATATCTGAGCTTCACTGTGGTACCCACTAACTGTCTGTGATTCCCGAATACTTAGAATGTGGTTAATGTGAAGGAGAAACTAAATTTTAAATCTTATTTATTTTTTAAATTACTGCCTATGGCTAGTGTCCATGTCACAAATATAAAGTTGAATATAATAAAATCAATGACATATAATATATGTATAATTATTTAAAAGAGCAAAAAGAACCAGATACTTTGGAATAAGTTTAATAGGCATTGTGTTAAGAAATACAGATTCCTGTTAAAACTATGAAAGTGGTGAGCAAGATAGCATATTGGTTAAGGCACTTGCTGCCAAACCTGGTGCCCCGACTTTAATTCCCAGGACCCACACTATGGAAGAAAAGAGTCAGGGCCCACAAGCTGCTCTCTGAGCCTCATGTGTGCACAATGGCACATACACACACACAAATACACACACACAAATGCACAAAAATTAAAAACTATAAAATTGGGTAACACATAAAGAGAAATGTACTATATTCATGAATAAGAAAGGCTATAATTTCAAAGATTAACTCTAAGGTGGTGTGTAGGTTCATACACTTCAAAAACTACAACTAACTTTTTATTGTTGACAAAATTATTTATAAGTACACCTCCATAATTATGTGAGAATAGTCAAGAGAGAATGTGCTAAGACTACCACAGCCCTGTCATAAAGAATGGCCTAGAATCGGGTTCTAGATTACATAAGAAAACTACAAAAAATTAGCTCTCACAAATTGGTGGAAAGTAGTTGACTCTTGGATGGGTTATGTTGAAACAAGTGGTTTAACCAATTAAGGAAAACTCAAGTGAACTTTGAACTGAATTCCACACAACAAAATTAAATCCAAATAAATAAAACATTAAATCAATGGTCATTTCAACAAAATTTAGAAATGTAAGTCTACAGTCAGTTCTCTGTATTAATAGTTCTATACCTAGATTCAACCAACCATGGATCAAAAACTATTTGAAAAAACAATGTGTCTAGACTAAACATATACAGGTTGTTCCCCCCACACACACACACACACTAATCATTACAGTGTAGCAATTATTATAAAGCATTTACACCATGTCAGGAATTACACAGGAGGAAGTGCAGAGCGCTACATGCCAAGTATGACAACATCTGACATAAGGGACTTGAGCATCTGTGGACTTCAGTATCTGTGGTGAACCCTGGAACCAGTCCCCAAAGATACCAAGGGACAACTGTACATCTGAAAAACTCAGCTATTGAAATATTACTAAAAGACAGAGTGTGACCCATGAATGCCTTCTATGAGAAAATTCTCCAGGCGTGCCCATTGCTTCTTCCACTGCCAACTGCCAGTAAGCCAGACCGTTATCCATGGACCAGGAGCATGGACAGCATCTTGGAACTTGACAGAAATATGTATCCTCAGAGGCCATCCTGGACTTGCTGAGAAGGAACTTGCATGCTTAAGGATCCCTTGAGTAAATTATATACACATTAAACTCTGAAAAGCACTGGTAATAGTTACAAGAGACTGTCCTCAACACCCATGACACTGGAGTCAATCTCTCTGCCATCTTTTATGTCTTCCATGGCTGTAATGAAGAAATCAAACTGAGTAATTCTTTATGGGATTAGAACTCAAAAATGCAGAATCATAGAAAGAATCTCAGGTGCATTTCCATAAAAATGAACCTCTATCCTCGTCTCTGGTTGGCTGACCTGGCTAGTTTCAACCTGCAATTCAGAGAGTTGTCAACAGGTGGTGGTGTTTGGTGATGGCATTCTGACTCAAAGTAAATGGTGTTTCAGGAATGAACTACAATAGGAAGAATACTTTTCAGAAATGAAAAAATAGAAACCTTAATGGAGGCTCACACCTGTAATCCTAGTACTCAAGAGGCTTGGAAAGAAGGACTTCTATGAGTTCAAGGTCAGTTGGGGTTACATAGGTGAGTTTTAGGCCAGCCTAGACTATTAAGAGAGACACGGCTCCAAAAATTAAAGGAAAATAAAGAGGGAAGAAGGAAGGAAGGAAGGAAGGAAGGAAGGAAGGAAGGAAGGAAGGAAGGAAGGAAGGAAGGAAGGAAGGAAGGAAGGAAGGAAAGAGGAAGGGAAAGAATCTTCATAAAGTGGTCAAAAGAAATGTGTATGGACGTGTATGTGGTATAAATACATGTTTGTGAGGATGTGTACATGTATGTGGGAGATGTGCATGCACAAGTGTGTGCATATACATAGGGGTCAGAAGTCGATCTTCTTTGCTCTCTTCCTCAAATCCAATTTTAAAGTTAGTACATGTAAACTGTTGAAATAGAAAAGAGAGACTGATTTTAAAAGTATGCTTTCTTTTACAAATATTTAGATTCATTTTACTTATCAGTGTGCATGTGTTTATGACGGGGAGGCACGCACATGCCATGGCATACGTGTGGAGGTCAGAGGACAACTTCATGGAATCAGTTCTCTCCTCCCACCTTGATGTGGACTCTGGGAACTGAACTCAAGCTGTCAGGATTCACAGGAAGCACTTTTATCCACTGAGCCATTTCCCCAGCAGACCTAGGGAAGATATTAGTGAGAAATCAGACCTTTGGCTCCAATTCCATATTTGAGTTCAGTTCTTTGTTCCCACACAGGCCCAGCTTCTGGAACTGGGATTCTGGGTAGACTCGGGAGAGATTGTTCTGTTTCAGATAAGCACCTGGCATGGCCAAGACAGGACAGCTGGGCAGGTGTTTAGAGGGGACAGAGTGCAGGAAGGTGGCCCTGGAGATCCCTCACGACCCTCCCCACTGGAGTTTTCTCTGAGTCTTGGAGACACTGGGATTCTGCTAGTGTTTAATGAAACCAGGTGCCTAACTTGGGGCGCCAGACCCACAGAGCTGGGAGTCTGTGAGCCAGGCAGAGGGAGACCCCCTCCAATGCTGCTGTCAGCACCAGCCACCCTTGACAAGCTACGCCTCACTAGCTCCCAAATAGCGTAGATCAGCCAGCCCCTAGCCTTCTCGGAGCCTCTTGGCTATATGCCTCCCCCAGCGGCTCTCTCCAAACCCCAGGAAACCTGGCCTCTGGGTGGAGGAACTTTACGGCAGTGACCTCTCCTCCCCTCCCCTCTCCCAACCAGTCATTTCCTGATTCTCTCATCTACACTTAACGCTTGGGAACTTTTCAACTCCCTTCCTACCTACCTAACCACAAATCTCACTCAATGAGTCTGTATCTCACGATGTCTACACTGGTGGAGAGGGCACAGTGTACATTTCCACAACTTGCACAAGAAGCTGTTTGTGATCCCATACAAGTAATGTCTGCCTTTTTTGGCATTTCTTCACCCGCCCATGAGACAGCTAAGCAGCTCCAAGCTGATGGAGGTCTGGCCCTCAATCCACTTGCACTGAGCGTCTAAAGAGGATGTTGATGTACGGAACTCCAGGTCTCAACCAAAGTGATTAAATCAACACCTCCAGGGACAGAGCCCAGGAACACACATTTAAATGCAGGCTCTGTCACACCCCATTCTGATTCACACTAAAGTTTGGGAACCAACAGAATCAATGGTCTCTAAGGCCCCCAACTCCAATCATTGGTTTCCCTCCAGTGTCTTTTAGACATACACTGAGATCTGCCTGGGGCTCATCATTTACCCATCCCTGGCAAGCCACTCAAGCAGCTAGGAACCTTGCCAACGCTCGCTAAGGTGGGCACCTAGGGGTAAGCCTAGGTTTCTGCAGGAACCAAACACAGAAGGCTCAAACTATTACTATTCCTCTCCGGAAACTCTCAGAGGTGGGGCAGAGGGGCCAGAGGCAGGAGAACTACAGGGAAATCCTACCCAGAGATGCTTTTCGTTCTGTGAGTTTTCTGCAGAGGGATTTAACAGGTTTGAAGCAGTTTTGTGTGAATCTTTGTCAGGGCAGTGTATGTACAAACAAACAGGGAGGGGTTTTTTTTAGTAAAAAGTTAATCGGCTTAAAGTGTGCAACTAAATCGGCAAAGCTTACATTAAAGTGACCCACAGAGAAAGGACCCCATGGAAGGGAAATCCCTAGGGACTACAATATGGCCTCTATGTTCTTTTGTAGTTCCCAGCTATAAATATTCATGGGACAGTGTTAATGGGGTCCACAGCTCTATGCAACCACAATAGTTTTTTTGTTTATTCTCAGGACCATGAACTTTGAAACCATGACCCTAAATTTCAGCACTCTGCATTCAGGCTCACTCAGTAGCAAGTGGGTGGGGAGAGGTTTGGCTTGCGAGGCCAGAGAGGAAGCAGGCGAGTGTGAATCGTGCCTCCTGGATCTTTGGGTGCAGATTAAAGGGCAGGATCTGTTTAGTATGGGAAGCCTCCTGTCTGCAGAGTCCACAGCTGCTCCTGGGGACGTGGCCTTCTTGAGGGATGGAATGGCTAAGCTATGTGAGCATATGGCAGAGAGGAGTGAGTATCAGTAAATATTTTAATTGGGCAAAACAGATTCGTTGTGAGTTTTATATCGAAGTCTTTGGGGAAAAAAACGAGTTTGGATCCAGGAATTTCTAAGATGGCAAATGTAAAAGCCATCTAAGCACTGCACTTGTTCCCCACAGGAGGAAACCAGGGCACAGGAAAAACCAGGTACCAACTCCCCACCGCGGTCCTCTCCAATTGAGGGGTGACAAATAGGAGACACACCTGGACCTTTTCTGACTTGCTCTTACCCAGCACAAATGTCCCTCATTGATCTCAACCCTCCTATCCATTGAACCTGAACATGCCCTCTTAATCCATCTTAGCAGAGTCACATAGCCCAGCGCTGACTGAGAGATAGGGAACCAGTGGAGAACTACTTGTCATCTCCACCCTCCATTGTCCCAGAACCCATTCCCTATTTGTTCCAGTTAAGGATGATCTAGTCACCACCCCCTAAACCCTGACTCAGGGGTCCTAGTGCACACATCAGAGACCCTGTAGGATCCAAGTATCCACGGGACTCCTGGGTCAGTCAGGACCTGGGAGAGCGCCCTGCACAGCAAAGTCCTACAGAACAGCTCTTGAAACTGTTGGCATCTCACGGCAGATGAGTGGGTGCCTACGCTGGTGGCCACCTTGCACAAGATAGATGTGGTCTTCTGCCTTGAACCTTCATCTGCAGATCACCGTACAGTCACACTGATAGGTCAGTGGCCATGTCATGGCTTGACTCACTGAAATCAAAACTGTCTGTCAGCAAACTGAAACTGTAAAATGTATGCAACAGATCGGTGTGGGCAGGCCCATCCCAGCTACAAGGTTGCCTGAGCTTTAAAGCTCCAGATAGATTTCATCTCATGAGCCTTCCCCACTCAACTGGTGACTTCTTAGATAGCACTGGAAAGAACTAAATCAACTAGCAATGTCTGCTACTGGCACGGGGGCACTGCACATGCCCATACTTTTTCCAACTCACAAATTGTTAGTAATGTGTTAAACATATCATGGTCATGGTAAATGAAAAGCTGGAGCCAGACCTGAGCTTTCTGCTCAGTCCTTTGCCCAGCGGGTCTGTTCCTGCACCTGCATCTCCCAGCTCTTTTGCCCTCTCTCCCTGGGGTTGCTTTAAACAAGGAAGAAACACTGGCAGATGGTGGGTGTGGTGGAAGAGGGAGAGGAGGTCTGGGTATTTCTTCCCTGCTGAGATGCTCCAGGCCTGGCCATGGTATTTCATGCTTCTGCCTCCCCTCCTACCGGTTCTGAGTCCATTAACATTGCTTCCTCCCAGGTTCTTCAGCACAGGGAGCGCTGGCTTGTCTCTGGGGACCTCACCCCTCTTGCTTGTTCCCTTAACTCCGTGTCTCTAACTAGTTCTTCATTAATATGAAACATGTACGGTGATCCTGTTTCCCACAGGGCATCCTCACTCACATAGATATTGTGAGAAAAATCTTTTGGTTACTTCCACAGCTGAGAAGGAAGATGGGAGGCTAAGCCACTCCTCTGACCCCAGTGGTGCTTCTCATTTGCTAGATCCCAGCAGGATACGATTTTCTGCATCTCACATCCACCGCCTCCCACAGCAGAAGCCCACACCGACTCCACTCAGTAACATCAAGGAAGACGCAGTTTATGTCCTAAAAGCCAAGAGCATCTCAGATTTTAATTGTACATCATGTGTGCTTGACTACAGGACCAGGCACATTTCATAAGTCCTAATCTCTCCACTGTGGAATGATCTTTCATAGAGCCATAAATTACACGAGCAATTGCGCATGACTCATTCTGAAGCTGAAGGCCACTGGAGACCTAAGCAGTGAGCAGAGCGGAAAGATATACTAGGTGGAGAGAAGAGGAGGCCTGGGGTCTAGCTCTAGCCAAGCCACAGCTCTCCCTACGACTCTCCCTAAGATACCGCCTGCTGTGGGAATGTTCTGTATGGCAAATGTGTTGTTAATAAAATACTGATTGGCCTGTGGCTAGGCAGGAGGTATGGGCGGGACTAGCAGAGAGAATAAAAAGAACAGGAAGGCAGAAGGAGTCACTGACTGACTGCCAGCCACCACCAGGACAAGCAGCATGTAAAGATGCCGGTAAGCCACGAGCCATGTGGCAAGGTATAGATTTGTAGAAATGGATTAATATAAGATATAAGAACAGTTAGCAAGAAGCCTGCCACAGCCATACAGTTTGTAAGCAATGTAAGTCTCCGTGTTTACTTGGTTGGGTCTGAGCGGCTGTGGGACTGGCAGGTGAAAGAGATTTATCCTGACTGTGGGCCAGGCAGGAAAACTCTAGCTACAACCGCCCCTCCACACCACAGGGTTCTCACTGGGAAAATGGAACATTTAGAACAGACACGGCTTCTCCCTTTGACGTTCCATCAGGTTTGATGGCACAGCTGGGGAACTTTCAGCAATGCCTGTGGCCTGTTATCTTGACTGAACCTTCTACTCAAAGGCCCAGCGCGTTCAGCCGACTGCGGCACAGGCTGCCTTTGCTTACCAGTTCCTTTTATTGTTTCTACAAGAAAAAAACCTCAGACTTGAGTTCAAATGCTCTTGAGGGTAAAGCTTTCAGATTCCTGGGTAGATACCTGTGGCCATGTGACTAAGTTCCAGCCAATGAGATGATGAGGCAAATGGGAAACCTCTGCTCATGTTCTCTATGTGATTTTCTTCTCCCTGCCTCTCACAGCCAGACTGTCGGTGGCGGCATGGGCTTGGGCTGCCATCTTGGTCTATGGAGACAAAGGCCTCTCCAGGTGGGAAGATGGAAGGGCCTAGCCCCTGGAGCATCTCCAGGGTGGAGCTTCCAGGAGTCCAGACTGCAGACTCCAGACTCTTGATGTGACAAAGGACCAGATGGCCAGCTTTTCCCAGCTGTGGACGTGCATTGCCCGTAAATCCCACTCCTCCCCATTCTCTCGTGTTCTGCTGTTCTGGAGTTGGGAGCTGTAAAAATCCCCCTTTACCATCTGTCACAGTGTGGGGTTCTGTGGGGAGAGAGCCCTGGATGACACTGCGTAGAGGAGGGAGGACATCTGTCCCCACGTTCTGGTGGCCTCATCTCTCTTCGCCTTTAGGAGTTGCTGCCAGCAACATTCAGGAGAACCACAGGCACCAGCCATTCTAGTTTTTTCAGTCTCCACTGGGCAGTTCCTTGCCAACAGGGATTTTCATGATGTATATTTGCCCACTTCTCCATGGCCTCACCCACAATCAACTAAAGTTGAAAATAAATCAAATGGAAAGTTCCAGAAAGAGATGATAAGTGTTTTAAAACCCCGTGCTGTTCTGAATAGTATAAAAAAAAAATCTTGCACCATTATATCCTGTCCTGGGTGGCATATGACTCTTTATCATAGATGCTGTACACACTACCTGCCTATTAGTAGTTAGTGGCCATCTCAGTTACCAGGTCCACAGCCACAGTACGTCATAGCACCTTTCTTCCAGTTGTCTGTATCTTTCTGACCACAGTTGTCCACATCTTTCTTGTTAAGGGGCAAGCTCAAGGAAGGGGATGAGAAGGAAGCTCCGGGGCCTGAAACATGGAACACATTAGCTTTGGCAGTAGGGTCTATAGGGGAAGAGTCAGTGTAGACCAGATTCTGTACTTTCAGTGGCTTCGGCTATTCATTGGAGGTCTTGGAGCATAACCCCTGAAGATAAGGGAGCCAGAATGTCTCCATGAACTTCAACCTCTAAGGGCCATGGCCCCAAGCTCTCCTAAGAAGATATCAGCCTGAGGGATGGGGGGGGGAGCCCACTCTTTTCCTAGCAATTGCTTTATATACCCAGCATCCCTGCTTTCTTCAGGGCCCTCTCTACCTCTTCTGGTCCCCTTTGCAGGTTAGCGACTATGTATACTAAATTTACTAATTGTTCTTCAAATGCCTGGTGTGGTTTCAGTCTCTCACCTGCACTATGATAAACATAATGAATTAACATGAGTCAGTAACTAGCCACTTCATCTTGGTGGGAACAGCCACGGGTTGTGGGGGGCAGAAACAGGGGTATAGTACAAAATACCTTTTTGGCTTTCTAAATAAACAATAAAACCCTCCAAACAATTACCTGTGGCAAAGATGACAGAAAACAGTTGACATTTTCACTCTTTAAGGGAGTCCACTTAGTGTTAAAGGCCTTCTAAGTGTTCAAAATCATTTGGAAAGGGATGCAAATTAAACTGTAAGTGCAATTTGAAAAAACAACAACAAAATGCTTTTCTCAAGCCAGCACTGATCTTCCAAAGCTAGAATACATGCCGCCAATCCTCAAGGGAACCAAGGAAGAGTAAAAAAAAAAATGTGCTGGAGTATTTAGGGATCGTACCCAGAGCCTCAGGTGTGCTAGGCATGCGCTCTACCACTGAGCTGTGTCAGCAGCCCCAACCCCAAGAGCATCTACATTCCAAGCAACTCTATTTATAGGAATTTAGTATTAAGAAATAAAGATGTGTATAAAAATCTAGTTAGCTGGCTATTTTAGAAGCTGAGGCAGAGGGATCACAAGTTCAAGACCAGTTTGGGCTACACAGGGAATTAGAGACCAGCCTAGACAATTCAGTGAGACCTTGTCTCAAAATAACAAAAGGAGCTTTGAGTAGAGTGTTTCTGTAACATGCTCAAGGCCCCGCCTGGGCTCACTCCCCAGCCTGCAGTAAATATTCAGCCACAGGGATGTCTCCAGCAGCATCACTTACAAAAGAAAAGGAAAAGGATTGTTGGGGTTGTGGGGGGATCTGTATGTCTTACAAAGGGACCTGTTAAGCAAATGATGATGTATCTATGCAACCATGAAGAAAACAACTTAAATTGATGCTATATAAGTCTGCTGTTACATAAGCATCCTCACTGCCATAGAAAGAGGTTCATGGCTCTAAGAAAATGGATAGAAGTTTCGGAGCAGCTGCACAGTACATTCAGGAAAAGGGAATTCCTGTTACAAGCACACACAGAGTGTCTGGAAGCACACACACCGTGTTTACAG
Organism: Peromyscus aztecus; assembly: GCA_902168405.1. Lineage (NCBI taxonomy): Eukaryota > Metazoa > Chordata > Mammalia > Rodentia > Cricetidae > Peromyscus > Peromyscus aztecus. The sequence goes on from CABHPQ010149476.1 coordinate 51,160, forward strand.
CAGTCACCTCTAGAAAGTAGGATGACTGGACATTTTCAGTCCTTCCTATATCTAATTTCTAAATGTTCTACCATGGGTGTATAAATCAGAAAAACGATTTAAAATCTCCCCCTCCTATCTCAAAAGTGCCCTGGAGTTACTGAACTTGTCTCAATAACCTCACTCATGTTTCTGTTATGGCCTTTCAACTTAGGACCCCTCCCTGACACACAGTGTGATCTTGTTCCATCTCCTCTTCCTTCCCATTCCCAGGATAATAATGATCCTCATCTCCCAGGGCTAGATGTCCTGGTCAGGTATTCCCTGTTTCTGTAGGTCCTAAGCATTGAATATCTTCATTGGAATATTTTCCACTCAAAATAAATCATTTCCCCTAAGATATATTTCAAGTGCCTCAGCTTGACATGCACTTTTTTCCAGGTTTATTTCCATCTTGTTACTATTGTTCTTCAAAATAAGCTGGAGTGAAGTTCCAGCTCCATCATGTCCCGAGCATCCCAAGGCCTCCCATTGACTCATACTATTCTATCCGATGTTCTGCCTACATCCCCCCTTCTCCAAATTCCATCTACCCCTCTGGCCCAAGCTCAGAGCTTACCACACCCTTCTCCAGTAATCCTTCCTTACTTGTCCCATGGTGAGTCCCACCTTTTGGATCCCGATGGTATCCCATTTACTCAGGTTTTCATTGGACAAATACCTGCTGGCACTCACCAGGCACTGACACTCTGCTGGTGGCAGGAAACTGAGAGAGCCTGGTTTCTCCCCCAGGAGCTTATTGCCCCGTGTGTGGAGAGCTGCTGAGCCCGTCACCAACATCAGTACCTCTGACCAGTTCTATTTAGAAAAAGTGCCAATGTGGGAAAGTAAAGGCAACGGGCAATCTAAGAAAAAGGAAACAATTTGATATGTGGCTGGGTAGGTGGTATGGAGGAATTGCAGGCTGAGTCTGAAAGAAGGAACCAGAGCTGACTACATGGAGGGCCCTGAGAGGCTCCTAAGAAGACCCTCCCATGGGAGAGCTGCAGGGGAGGGGGAGGGGCTGCAGGAAAGGGTGGGCAGTAACCGAGGTCTCAGAACTACCAACCATTCTCATCCCAAGTGCCTGGGAAGTTCTGAACAGTCCTAAACTGTGTCTGATTCTGCAAACAGGCTCAGATGTGAGCTTTAAAAGACCACTCTGCCAACCAAGTGTGGTGGCATATGCCTTTAATCTCAGCACTCGGGAGGCAGAGACAGTTGGATCTCTGTGAGTTCCAGGCCAGCCTGGTCTATAGAGTAAGTTCCATGATAGCCAGGGCTATTACACAGAGAAACCCTGTCTTGAAAAACCAAAAAAAGAAAAAAAGAAAAAAAAAGCAAGCAAGAAAGGCCAAAAGACCACTCTGCCTGCAGCATGCACAGATTTGGAGAGTGTAGGAACCCACAAGGAGCTGGCAGGGGCTTAGAAGAAGATGGCAGCAGTTAGGATGAAATAAGGTAGACAGGCTCAAAGTTGGACACCAAGCCGGCAGGATTTGGCTTGGGCTGCCTGACAAAATGAGAGAAGTCAAGGGTCGGGCTTGCAGCCAGGTTCCCAGCTACAGTACCTGGGTGGACTCTGCACCTGTAGCCACTTTCCTGAGCCAATGGGGAAAGGCAAAGAATTTGGAGCTGACTTGACAGGGAGGACCAACTGGCCAGGACCTGAAGGAGAGTTAAAGAGCTGGTAGCTTGACGTCTCCTACGGGAACAGGCTTCAAGGACTCCCACGAACTCCCACCAGGAACCCAGGTGGGAGGAAATGGGGGCATGGCGGGTAAGCTGCAGCACGAGGAGAGGAGCTGGATGGCCCAGCTGGTGAAGTAGGCAGACCCAGGCTCAACACCAACCCTTGAGTGCTCATGCAGGCGAGCCGGAGAATATTGATTGGCAATTGGCAGGAGTGGGTAGAGGATGGCGTGATCACAGATAGGTCGCTAACCAATCAGCAGGAGAGCTGGGCTCCTGTTGCTAGGTTTGCATCCAGACAGAAGTAGATTATGAGCAGGCTGAGTGGGTACCGGGAAAAACCTCTTATGCATATCGGTATCTGCCACCCGTTCCTCGCTTCAGGAAATTAACACTTGTCACTTGCTGTGGATCCCAGGAGAACTCTGCGGCCTTGAGAGGGAGAGAGAAACACACACAAGAAGCTCAGACTGTCACTCATAGGGAAAGTCTTAAAGGGGAAAGAATAACAGAAACTTACAAGAGCAGAGTAAGAGCTACCAAGGACAGCACACTAAATTCAACACCGTAACTGCCACATTTAACCTCCAAACAAACCGTCATGATAGACTTGAACGCCATTCTCATTTTCCCAAAGGAATAAACTGAGGCTCTGAGAGGTTAAGAAATTTGGTCAAATCACACATGTAGTAAGACCACCATGAACTGCACACCACAGGCTGCCTGATGTCAAGAATGGTGCCTTCAACAGGATGTTTCTTTATGTTGGCTCCTCCAAACAAGGACTTCCCTGGGAAGCTGGCTCATCTCCATCCTTTACTTCTTCAGGAGGAACATGGCTGGATCCTCTCTCTCACCTGACCTTACACCCATGTTCTGCCCCTGGGCCTTCTGGAAGAAGGATGGGGGAAAAGAGAGGAAATACGTTTCAAGATCTTGCATTTATTTACAGATTGTTCCCAGTGCCTTGGAATCAAGAGTGTCTCAGGGCCAGAACTCTCTCATCCTTATCAAGATCCAGGCAAAGATAGGAAAAAAAGTCAGGGAAGAGGGGCTAGCCTACGGCGTCCTGACAACCTTGAGACTGAGCACAACAGAGGTGCTTGTTGCCTGTGAATAGAGGGAGGTTATGGTAGGGATTTGACATCCTAGTTCCTACACTAACAAGTTAAATGTCCCAGCCCAGGTTCTTGCCTGGACAGCACCCAGACCATGGCCTCCAGTGCTGACAATAGCCTAAAAACCCAAGTCATACTCCATGGGCTTCCACAGGATCTCCCAGTCTATGTGGGAGACTAGTACACGGTGCTCTATAAAACATGGGGCGTGGCCTGAGCTCAAAAGCAGAAGTGTAGTGGAGAGTTAGCATCACTCTTCTACTTGGGAACCATGGTAGGGTGAGAAGCAAACTCTGGGGAAACATCAAGTGGCAGCTTTGCAAGGTCTCTAGTGGAAGAGGCACGCCACTGCCAGATGTGCTGTAGATGACAACCTCACTGCTACCTAGGCTCTTTGGAAGTTGGAGGTCACAGGAACACGGCTTTGGGGAGGTCAGAAGGAGCCATGTCCCACTGTTTCTCCCCAGACTTGGGGGCTGGTTTCTTAGATGGCTTGCTGACAAGCTCTCAGCTCAACACCTTCAGTGAGCCAATGAGATCCATGGCTGACTGTGGTTTTGAGGTAAAGATCCTTAAACATAGAGGGGCTACCTGCACCAGCATGACAAGAAGACATAGGACTCTTAAAACTGTTCAGCCGTTGGGTTTTCTGCCACTCAGAAAACTTGCTGACTTCCAGTGAATGATAGTAATACAAACCATAGTGCTCACTAATATCTTCTGTATTCTAAGTATTCTCCTAAGAGCTGTGCCTATATGAAATCATGCAATCTGCCTAGAAACCCTATGTAGTCAATATCCATGCAGTGCTTTATTTGTCCAGCAAGCTAAGACAGGCCTCCTCAGGGTCTTAGCTCTGAACTCAGACATCTTCCTGTACAGGTAAGCCTGCTTCATCCCAGCTGTCTCCCTGTAATGGAAACGAAGTAATGACGTGAACAGATTAAAGGCACACTTGGAGATGTGACAGGTCGCTAAGGAGCCACATACTTCTACAGATGTTCACATTTCCTAAGTACTTCTATTTGCTAGACACACTCTCAAGTGCCTTTCACATAACAATGGCCTGCTTACAGGAACTTCTGTTAACCACAGCATGTATCTGAGGAAACGGTGTCTTTAAAGGCCAAGGACTCTCTCGAAGCCTCACAGTTAAAGTGATACAGCATGGAAAGTCTGAAATAGAAAGACTGGGCTAAAATGTGGGTGTGGAACACAGCATGAGAGGATGGCTCTGAGAGGGAGTGGCCAGCCCGATGACCACAGCTCACCACAGAAGCACTATGGAATGATATGTGCATTTGGCTTCCATCCAGAGGCATTCCTTCTAAACCAACCATGCCCAGCCTGGGTGGCAGTCTACAGTCTTGAGGTCCAACAAGCTCTTAGACCTTCAACATCAGAGACCACTCATGCCAGGGTACTGCAAATCTAGGGTTATTCACATTATTACTCCTGACTCCTGTGCAGAACTAAGGAAGAAAGGATGCCCCCAGGAAGGGGCATGCGAAGCCCTTCAGGGTGGACAGGAAAAGGTGAACTCCACTCCTATAAGACCTGGGAGGCAACCTCTGACGTTTGGGTGCACATTTCTGTCTACTAAATGTAGGCTGAGTCCACAGAGGTGGTGTTGAAAGTCAGAGGAGCGAGCATCAATGATAAACAGAAAGTTCGAGCCTGAAACTCAGTTTCCCCACTCACAAAGTAGCAGCCACCACGTTGCATGTCTCCTTGGGGGGTGATGATGAGGGGTGTGGAGTGGTGTTTCTTGCTATGGGTGGGCTCCTAGAGCATTCCTATCTTCGAGGGGCCTGACAGGCTCCCCATCTTCATTGCCCCTTCCCCAGATACTGCCTACCCAGCAGAAGTCTTGGCTATTGTTGGGAGTCCCAGGTTTCAGTTAGCATTTGATGCTACGTGGACTGCATCTTCACTGAGCCAATCAACTGACCCTTACACAGGAGCCGGGGTAATGAGTCTCCTCCCTAGACACACTTCCTCCTCTTAACCTTTGTTTACTTATATTTTTATTGAAATATAATGAATATGGCATGAAAGTCACCCTTCACTTACTTTTTCAAAACAGTTTTCATACTTTTTAATTTAAATTAATTATTTTTATTTTATGCGTATGGGCATTTTGCCTGTATGTATGCTTATGAACCTCTTGCGTGTCTGGTGCCCACAGAGGCCAGAAGAGACATCAGATCCCCTGAACTGGAGTTATAGATGGTTATAAGCCATCATTTGGGTCCTAGCAATCAAACAAAGGTCCTCTGGAAGAGCAGCCATGCTAGCTGCTGAGTCATCTCTCTAGCCCCAAACCCCTTTACTTTTGAGATACTATTTAACGAATCCCCAACTCTGATCATGCAATATGAAATCACTTATTGCAAATATTTCGATCACTCTGCCGCATTTCTAAAAATGCATCCAGGACGTGCTTACAAGCACCTGCTCTGTCCTCTGATGACATAAATGTCAATCACTGGGTACCTCCTAGTTCCAGAAAATGGGCTCAGAAACTGATAAAAACATGTATCATTTAGTCCCGTGGCAACCCTGAAAACTGGATAAGTAGTTCTTTGCAAGTGAGGAAACAGAACAAAGGAGGTTAAGTAACTTCTTCACATTCACATAGTCTCACGAAAAGGCAGACAGGTGGACCAGATGATGCTCCTGCCTGGAGACTGGAAAGGCATTTAATATACAAGGCCTTAGAGAAATTTAATTCCATTAAATCAGCCATCTGCCCATCAACAAGGACCTTATGACAGGAGAGGATGAAAATAAAGATGTAAAAATGCCAGCTGCTCTCACCAGAGTATACGCCTTAGGAGCCTCATAAGGGACAGGAAGAGACCACATAGTTTCAGCTCCGCTTAGAAAACCAGGGCACTTGCCCCTGCCATGAAGTACTTGAACCTGCTGTCCCCCTGCCCTCTCTGACACTCTCTGGTAAGGGCTGCAGCACGGCTCAGACTGAGGATAAATGCATGGTTCCTTCAGCCATGAACCCAATCCACCTAAGGCTGGCATCCTTCCTACCTCCCTCATTCAGCAGATACTGACAAACACCAGAGTGAACTGGATGCTGCTCTGGGTATCAGGCACAGAGACTGGACCCCAGATCTCATGGAATTGAATATTCTGGCCTCATATCAGGACCTGGAAGGACTGGGGACAGCAGCTGCCCAGAAGGTCTCTTGGTGAACCTTTAAAAAGACCTCATTGGTAAGGTGTCTTGAAGCAAATGACAAGATAGAGTGAGACCCCAAATTCCAGACAGAGGTGAGATTTGAAATTATGGGCAGGGGCTGGGGATACCCCAAACTGAGTCATGAACCATTTGTCACACCATAACTCTCACTCTGGCTCCTGAGCCTTAAGCCATCGGGGCCAACAACTCCGCATATCATATTTGAATCCAGGATTCACAGCTGTCAGATGCCTTTGGCATTTGCCAAGACACTAGCTAAGTAAGCAGGCTGGCAGCTAGTTTCCTTGGGTTTAGTAAGTCCAATGGCTGTCCAAGAACCTCTGCATCATACAAGTTTCATGCGGATAGTTTTGGTGACCTGAGTCCCACACTCTTCAATCTACTCTGGGAAGCTGCATGCATCCACTGCCTCTCTCCCCACTTTTCTACTTCAGAACCACCCCTAAATCTAGAGAACCCAGGTAATGCCTCAAGAGTATGGCAGGTATTTTTCTAAAACTGGCTACAACAGTCCCTCCCACTCCTCGTGCTTTTCAATTTTGTTTTGTTTTGTTGTTTTTGAGACAAGAGTTTCTCTGTGTGACAGCCCTGGCTGTCCTGGAACTCACTCTGTAGTCTAGGCTGGCCTGGAACTCTCGGAGATTTGTCTGCTTCTGCCTCTCAAGTGCTGGGATTAAAGGCATGCGCCACCACTGGTGAAAGGGAGTTATGCTCCAGCCCCTAGAATGGGATGGAAACTTGTCATGGTGGTGGATGTGAGGATGTGAGGTGGTCACCAAAGGCACTGAACCCTCCATCTGGTTCTCTTAGATCCACCTAGAATCCAGTTGCTATGCTGTGAGGAAGTCCATACCACCCCGCCCACATGGGAAGGCAACCTGAGAATCGCTACCCACCAAGCCAACGGACAACCAGGCCCTGGGCGGACCCGAGGTTGGGGCAGCCACCAGGTGGATTCCAGCCCCTTGCTGTCTATCCTGCAAGTCTTTCTAGCTGACAGATACACACCACCCTATCTCTTCTTAATCCACCGAAGCAGGAACCTAATGACGTAGCAGTCAAGTTGTTCTACGCCAAGTTAGGAGTGAGTTCTTCCCCAATAATAGGGTAGGGAGCAGAAGCAAACAACAAAGGCTACAGCCTTTGGATGCACTTCAGTCTTCCATTCTCTGGATGGATGGTTCTAGGAGGTGCCTGGAAGCTTCTGAGAGGTCCTGGAGGGTCCCAAGTTCACTGCCTAGAGCAGCCATCTGAATCCCACTGCCCTCGCTGAATTCCTCCTTCCCCGAATTACGCGTCCTGCACCCTCCCTGCTGTTCCTTGCTTCGCTCTCCAAATGTTTACACACAGGTCCTTGTTTATGGCTCTGCTTCATAAAGAAGCCAGCAAAAACTGGTTCCGGGTTACATTACAAGGCAAAAGGTTTTGCTTCCACCTCTGTTTTGCAGATAGAGTGACATAGGAAAGTGACAACCATGGTTAACAGCCACATAGATAGCAGGGGCAGGGATGGAATGAGGAGCCAGGCCCAGGGCTTGACTCAGCTGAGGAAGTGTGGACGAGGGCAGGCAGACAAGAGGAGTTTTGCCATCACGGAGATGCAGAGAATGTCTGTGACTTCTCGTAGAGTGTCTGGCTATGTGAGCAGCATCTAAGGAAAAGCCAGTAATAGAGCTATGGACCAACAGACACCATGCCCCAGAAGCCCATGGCTGCACCCCAGGTGCATGCCAGGAGGGTTCCCACTCCCCCATCATCTGGCTGAGTAACCACCCTCTTTGCAGCATCAACTGTTAGTAAATTTAGAATTGACAGTTTAAAACGGCATCGAAAGCTTCAGTGATGAAGATGTTCTTTCAACACATTTCTAGAAAATCTGTTTATGAAGTACCCAATGATTGGCATATCCATCATTCTATGTACTTTAATCTGTCAGACATTATTCCCATCCACAAATGAGGACACAAAGACACAAAGGGAGAGCCAGAACTTGCTCCAGGTCATGCAGCTCATCCACGGCAGAGTAGGTGGAAGTTGCTGAGGGCAGAGTGGTGGCAACAGAAAGCAGACCGTGGTGAAATGGTAACTGGACACTGAGAATGGGTCACAGCACTTACTAGTTTACGCAGCTTTGATGGCGAGGCTGCAACAAAAGTCACAGAGACGGAGAACACTGAACAGGGAGGAGGCAGCGGTCTCAAGCACAAGGACCTACATGGTGTCATGTGGGTTCGGGGTAAGACAGGTTATGCAGATGAAGAGAGGAGTTTGGTCTAGCATCTAGTCTAGCAAGATGGCATAGTGGGTAAAGGCACCTCCTGCCAAGCCCAAGCTCCCGAGTTCAAGCCCAGGACCACACAGCAGAAGGAGAGAACCAACTTCTGAAAGTTGTCCTCTGATCAGCGCGTGCCTGACATGGCATTCCAGCGCACCCCACCCGAACACAAAAGAAATGGAGAAAACTGTCATTTTAAAATGTTTAAAAATGGAGAGGCTCCCCAGATCTGTCAGTTTTCAGTCCTAACAAACTCAATTTGTCCGTTCTACAGGGAAGAAGCCGAGGCCCAGAGGGGACAGATCTTGTCCACTGATCGGTGGGGAATAGAACCAGGTGGGGAAGGTTTATATGTGAAGGTCAAGGCAGAGCCAGGAGCAGGCCTTCTGACCAGAGCTTCCGGGTTATGGTTCCACTGGGATAGAGGCTGTTTCTAAGGGAAGCTTTAAACATGCTACCAGGAAGTGCAGTCCCCCTAGTGGGGAAGCTGCCATTCCACTGAGACTTCAGCCAAGTGCCATCCCCTTTTTTGGCCTTCCAAAAGGGTGCTCCCTAGATGAGAGTTCCCAGGAGGGTGGGCCGACTGTGTTGCTTTCTTGCTGCAGGTCTTTCTTGCTATCCTCACTTCTGGCTGCTCTTAGCGTCAGGTCAGGTTCGTCCAGGGAGAGGCTGTGGTGGGGGTCGGGGTAGGGGTGGGGCCTGGAAGCATGCATTAAAGCTGCTGAACCACACTGAGGCTTCTCTACCTTCCAGCCCTGCTGCCCCATCCCATCCTGTCTGTGAATAGTCAGAGCATTCATATCTTTGTTACCCAGAGTTTTCTCTAAAGTCACTGGACAGCCAATGGCAAACTTGCCTCAGGGTTGTCCTTGGAGACGGAGACCAGGTGGGAGCTCTGGGTCAGATCTGTATCTTTCTCTCTGCATCTACAGCATCTAGGCCAGCTTCCTACATACAGGAAGCACTCAGCCTATTTCAAACTAACCTCTCCCCTGGCCCCAGTTGCCCTACTACCTCAGAGGCAGCTCTCCTCAGGCAAGGTTTAGGATCTGGCAAGTGTGACTGTTGGTCCTGTTCACCTCCACCATATTTTCAAAACTAAGCGCTCTCTTTTTAGGACCAGGACACCATTCTAACAGTAAACAGGAGACATTCTGGCATGAACAAGGTTCCACAAAGAGTTGGATGTCACAGTCAGACCATGGTGGTATGCCTTCACTTATATGGAAATCACCCTTTCTGACCACTTCCTAACTGAGGCTCACATGTAAGGCAAATAGGTGGCTGTCCTTCAGGGGTCTTCCCTGTGTAAGACTGGGCCCCCACACACAGTTTGACCTTTAACCTGCATAGGATCCTCTGTTCTCCTGAACTTTTGAGACTCTCGGCATGTGAATTGACTCCAGCCTACACACTAGAGCTACCACAATAACAACAAGGACAACACCCCCATTCGTTCTATTAGCAAGAAATTCCCACAAGCCCCCCTATTTTCCAGTTTGGAGATGAGGAAACTGAGGTTGGCAGAGGTCTTTACGATGTGAGGGAATGGTGAACTGGCCTAGACCTGGAGGTCCACTGCGCCAAGAGCAAGCGCTCTGATCCCCTGAGTACCCTCAAGGCCACCCTCTTGCCTCCTACCCCTCATCTTTGCCCACTAGCAAGTGAAACAGGTGAGGCAATGGCCAAAGAAACACTGCTCCTGGGCTCCAGCTTCAAGATGATCTAAGTCCAACACCTCCCTGGGTCTGGGAACTGCACCCTCACCCCCCCCCCCGCCCCCGCATGCCTCTCTCCCCGCCCCCGTCCAGCTTCTGACTTTGGATGTGCTTGGGCCCTTCCAGGATACTTAAGGAACCTTTGCTAGGGTGCTTCATGACTCCCCTCTACACCTTGCCACACAACCCCAAAAGGGTTGGTAGCTGGAACTGTAGAGTTGGGGCTAGTTTGCGCTCACAAGGCTGGTGTGTCCGGTGCTGTTCTGGGGCGCAGCTTCCTGGTGGAATTACGAGCACCTGCTGACTTCCATCTCAGTCGGGTGCTGAGGGGACTGCGGGAAAGGCTAGAGCAATTCAAGTCGTGGGTGTTCTCCCTAGGCAACTCTTCCTTCTGCCTCCTGTGAAGCTTTTTTGTCTGTCTTCTAATCTCTTCCCAAGAGTAACTGCAGACCTTGGGAAACTTCGCGGGAAACTTCCAACTGCTGGAACGCCAATGAAACCAGCTACTCTCCATCGGTGCCCTGTCAGGCTCGACTCCTGCAGTGTCCAGAGGTAGCAGGTACCGGGTGCCTGATAGGCGACCAGAGCCCACCGTGCCCCACATAGGCTTTCGCTTTGGGACCACTCCTGCAACAGCTACCGAATGCGCACTGCTAACCGAGACCATGATATCCGGGACTTAGAGGAGTATTAAAGCAGTTTCCCCGTGGACATTGTCCTCCCTCCCCCAGAAACCCCGGGGCATCTCTCAGGAGCAGAGTGGTCCGCCTTGCCCACCGCTCATTTGCATTTCAAAGGCAAACTTCTGCCGGACTTGCCGGGAGACAGGGGACAGTGGTGATACCTACCCGCTTTGCAGGGGTCGTGGTAATGCAGCTGTTGCTCGGTGCCCTCCTCACCTTCCAAAGCCCAGTAGTCCAAAGCAACATCCGAGTTGTCCCCAAGAACCCCAGTACCGCAGGGGAGCGGCAGGAACAGTGGCAGCAGCAATAACACCAGGGTGCCAAGTGCAGCCGCCGGGGGCATAGTGGTAAGGGGGTCTGCGGGGATCTGAGGGACTTAGCGTGCACAGAAAGCTTAGATCCAGCGAAACACCATGCACAGGGTCAGATGTGGTGGCCGCTGCTTGGCTGCCAGGCACCGGTAGGGTACCGAGCAAGCCCAGTAAGGCGTTCCCGACCCGGAAAGCCGCTGCTCAGCACGACTTGCCCAGTGGCCGAGGCTGCGGTGGCTGCGACTGTGTTGGCGGCGGCGGTAGTAGGAACAGTGGCCGCTCCGCCCCTCTCCACCAGGGCTGGACCACACGCCCTCTCCAAGGGCCCCGGACAGCCAATCACTTAGGCGCCCTAGGAGAGGCCCCTCCTCTTCCCTGCACCTCGGTAACTTTGGAGGAACCCAAGCAAAGCGAAGATGCTGATGGATAGACAAGTGCCAGGGCCCCCGGGGCGTGCCCACCTGGCCGAATGCCCCCTTGTACTGGCACAGTACAGCACTGCTCCTCAAGACTGAGGCTGGGGTTCTTGCCTTACCTTATTCTACTAACTCATTTCACAACTGCCGGATATACGCATGGCAGGACACAGCGGGACCAGCAGCCTGGTGTGAACTGTCCAGTCCACCTTGCTGCCAACCTCGTGCTTTTGGACATTTGCTTCTCTGCAGAACGCAGTAGTAGGATTCTCTTACTCTCTCAACAGCCCCGGTCCCGCCAGCACAGGTGCATGCGCAGCACCCACCAAACCCAAAGTTGTGGCTGGTGACATGTAAGGAAGATAGTCTAAGAGTGCAGACTTGCCTCTGGATGATGACCTTATTCTTCAGGAAAACAGTCCCAGTATGGGATGCTTTTGGTAGTCAAAGACTCACAAACCAACAGCCCTGGGGTCTTTAAAGTTACAGGCATACCGAGCAAGCCTTGCCATTAGTCTG
>CABHPQ010149478.1:1122-27898 GCA_902168405.1 Peromyscus aztecus
AGAAGGAAAGAAAGAAAGAGAGAGAGAAAGAAAGAAAGAAAGAAAGAGAGAGAGAGAGAGAGAGAGAGAGAGAGAAAGAAAGAAAGAAAGAAAGAAAGAAAGAAAGAAAGAAAGAAAGAAAGAAAGAAAGAAAGAAAGAAAGAAAAGGAAGCTTGTTAGAATGCAAATTACCAGGGTCCAAGTGAGTCTGAGGCTACATATTTAAAAAGCAGCCTTTGCTCAAAGCCCTGTAGATCTGTAACAAACAAATGTTTTGAAATAGTCAAAATAGACATTTCTTTCCAGAAGTGCCTTCAAATTTTGTATTTCTGCCTATTTGTTGTTAGCCCAGACAAGATGCTGAGAATCTGGAGTTCCACTTAAAGCCATCATCCCTGACAATAAAGCTTTCCATTCTCATGTTCTGGTGATATGGTCTACACAGAGGATAAAAAGCATTGCGAGTTCAGGGAAATTTTTAGGTAGATCTTGAGGAGAAGAGCCCCATTAAGTAATAACAAATGGATGCACAGAAAGAGAGACAGAGTGCCAGGAGTAAGGCTCGCTCCAGGGTCAGCTGAAACTCACTGTCATCTGGGGAAATTCAAAATGATGAATCTTCACCACTCCTAAACACTATGATGGAATTGGTCTGAGTGCAACCTAAGAAACAGGACTATTAAAAACCTTCCAGATTATCCTATCATTTAACCAAAGTAGGAAATGAACAAGAAAGATCTAAGGCCAGATAGAGGTGAAACTGTAGTTGTTAAAACTGAGTTTTCACTGAGCCCTAATGAGATCACAGACCCCATTTTCTGATATGTGTGCCTACATTCCTGAGGACATAGGAGTCATGAGTCTCATCAAAAGATAGGGTTTGAAAATGAACAGCATTTGCTTTTCACATTGGTTTCTGATGGCCATGATACAAAATCAACCAATCCAGATACTAGTGAATTGTTCACCAGCCCGCTGGTATTTGGTGTACACATAGAAGTTTGTGCTTCACTGAGATGTGAGTTTGCAAGGGCCTTCAACCCTACAGCTGGAGCCGTTAATGGCATGTGGGCAGTTTGATTACAGTGTAGCAAGCTGCCGTCTTTCGTCTTTGTGCTGAGGAATTGACTTTGTGAGTTTTCATGATTTCCATGTACGTAAAAATCACAGCCATAATGTTGCATTTCCATTAAATTAGTGGATTATGGCTGTGTGTTCTGGCAAGGTTTCCAGCCTGGGTCCCCACACTGTCGAAGTCTCGCTGTTTGACACTGACCTATAAAATGTGTTATAATGATCTAAAATAAGGCAAAGGAATGAAAAATAAAACCAGCCACAAAGGCATTTTGAAATGAGGTAAAATGTGGAGTGGCTTTGGCAATTGTAGCCAAGTCAAATCCAGCATTCCATCTCTCCTTCATTTTCAAAATAAAGCATTTTAAAATAAAAGCATTAGTACTAATATGAGAAAAGACCAGACCTGATAGTCCAAAGCAAAACAAGTCCTACAGAAAGTCCTACAGGAGCCCACTCGCCTATAGTTTACCTTGTACCTTTATAGCCTCATGTAGGCAGACACAGGCCGTGTTTCCACCAATGTGGTGCAATTATATAAAAATGTCTAGGACATCAGTCAGTACCCACCATAATACAGCACCCAACTTACCCATGTCAGACAACCATTTCAAATGAATACCATCAGGATTCTCCTGAGAAGCAAGCTTACATACTCTAAGTTCATCAATAAAATGAAATGTGCTAACCACATGACCTCAAGCCACCTGTGGAGAAGGTTCTTATTTCAAGTCTGAAAAGAGAAAACTCCCTAGACTTGCACATTCCACAAAGTGTCCTCTCCTCTTAAGTGAGAAGCTGTCTGAAGCAGTGGAGAATGAAGACCCAACTTTGGAGCCAGGTAAAGCTGAGTTTGGCTCCCAGCTCTGTTTGATACTAGCTGTGACTAGGTGGCTACAAGAACACATTTGTTAGCCAAGAAGGGTGGGAAGAATCCTAGCCACTCCTTCATGGAGGTAGTTCTGGCCTCCTACCTCCAGTCCCTAGAGAGACTTCAGAGTCAAGGGCCCAATGATGCAGCAGTTGTCAATCATTCTCACTGTGACACTGTGAGAATTCTACCTGGGTTCTTATCTTGTTCTTACCTTGGATTCTTAAACCCATTTCTCCAGACTTTGACTCTGTAATCTACAGTAAATTCCTTTCTGTTAATACAAGTTTGGTTTGAATTATTTTCAACCAAGAGCTCTGGACAACCACAGTGAGGGTAGATGAAATATTACAAAGGATGGATAAGAGCAAACACATCCTATAAATCAATGAGTTATTACACTCTCATTTATTAACACTAGTCGGGGTTACCTGATTAGTGGGTCCCACAATTAGTATTTATTGAGCAACAACCATCAAACAATATGGTTTTTGTTCATTTTTATATTTCACAACCCACCCGCTGCCTAGAGCACTGTAGGCACTAAATGAATATTTTTTGTTGAATGAATAAAGAAAATAGAGTCATTGAAATGAAGTGTTCCAGAAATGAGCTTGATAGGGGATAGGGTAAGCTAAGGAGTGCTGGGCTCGAAGAGATATGAGTGGAAAAAAATCCAGGCTGCAGAAGTGGCAAGGAATTCTAAGCTTGCGGTTTATGTCCCCATGAAATGTACAATCTAGCAAAGAGCAGAGTGACATCCAAGAAACAATTTGAGAACAATAAAAGCCAGAATTATATATAAATAAGGGGTAACTGGGAGAAAGTGACGGAAGAATGTATGTACCGTGTGTATCTGACATTCTGCTTTTGGTGTTTGTCTGTCAAATTATCCCTCTCTTGCCAAGAATAATGTGGGTAAGAAACAGTCCAGAACGGAGTATACACGTTCGCATTATATTGGTTTTGAATGATGTCAGCTGACGCACTCTTTCTCTCAGATCTGTGTGTCGACAGAGTCATAATACCATATTTGTGTCCAAGAACAAATTAAGATTGAGTTCAGAAACTCTTATTGTGTTCTCACATTACAGAAGATGAGAAACACGAAGCCAGTTCGGTGATATTGCTGATACCATTCAACCCCTGTGGGAGCCACTCAATCATAACCAAGGGCCCTCTCAGTGTCAGCTGGGCACTGTCAAATTAAAGTAGTGTTAAGAAGATAGATGCAGGCTATTTTCTAAGTGTCAGGGAAATCAAAGGTGATGTTTTCTGTCACCTCCTTGAAGAGACAGAAGGTGGATGACAATCAAAACCCAAAGGATGAAAAGAATTCAGTCACGTAGAGAGGCAGCCGCCGGTACCTTGAATAAAGGAATTGAACATTCTTAAGAAACCCCTGCGTTGGGGTGTGGGCACAAATTGGCTGTAAGGGAGACACCTTGACAATCTGCTCCTCTGTAACTTATTGCAGGAATAGTCTGATAGAGGTCAGAGGGCATGAAAGGCACTTTAGATTGGCATCCGGTGTGAAGAGCCATGGAGAAGAGGGTGGCAAATTAATTTAGAGGAGGGAAATTAACATTACTAGCATAGTACAAAATGGTGGTTTTCATAGTAACATGCCCTTACCTTATTATGGAGTTTATTGCCAACATGCATGTGGCAAGGACAGCTTTGAGAAAATCAGGTTGTAGATTCTTGTGATACATTCATATTTTTTTTTTCCTTACTTGTGACCTGCCTGAGACCATGCTGGCTGCTCTGTGAGGCTCCTTGTGGTCTTACAGTACCAATACCTAATAAAAAGCAAAAGAGAGTGATTGTTTTTTCCTCATACTTTTGGAGTTTTCAACACCGTGTTCAAATGGATGTGTGGAGCAAAGTCTTTACCTCACAGGCCAGGAAGTGAAAGACAGAGCTGGAGATGGGTGGTAGGGGAGGGGGGGGGGTCCCATGGTCAGCTTCAAGGGCATGCTCCTCAACAGCAGAAGGCCTCCCCTACCACACACACACACACACACACACACACACACAACTTCCCCCTTTTACATGTACCTTTATTTACCCTTCTGAAAAGAGAGAGATCTTTCTGGCCATATTATTGTAGTCTGTTGAAATACAAAGTTCCTGAAATGACAAGAGATAACTTGAAACTCTCCTACCTATGAGCTGTCTTCCATCAAAATTAATGAGACTGGAGACAAAGTTCAGCAATGAAGCGCATGGGCTCTTCTTTTAGAGGACCCAGACTGAGTTCCCAGGCCCACATGGTTGCTCACAATCAGCTGTAACTCCACATCCCGTGGATTTGGTGCCCTCTTCTGACCTCTGCATGTACTGCAGCCCTTTGTGTACAGACATCCGGGTACACAAAACACCCACACGCAAAATAAAAATAATAGATTAAAGTTTTAAGTTGTGTTGTATTTTATTCATTGTGAATGTGTGCTGGCAGGTTTGAAACAGTTACTCAAATTAGAAAAATGAAATTACCCTTAGAAGCAACAATTCCCTGAACATTGTAACTACTTAGGGAGATCCAACACTTTCTCAGAAGCGAAACTTCCCCCTAGAGCAGTTACATTAGAGCCTCTAATTGTAGACTTTATATATCAGCAGTTTCTAAATCCCCCTACACAGTTTAAATATGCAGCTAGAGTTAAGAAGTTTGAATCAGAGACTTAGGAAACCAGAGACCACTGGTTATAGTCAGTTATTTATTTTTTTAATTTTGGAGAATGTGCCCATTTTATTTAAGAAAAAATGTTATAAGGCCATTGAGGGACTCACATCTAATATTACATCACATTAGGATCCTCCGGAAGAGGTTAAAAAAATATGGGGGAAAGCAGCTCATGAAACAAAAGAAGCAATGTAAGATTTCCAACATTTAAAACACTTTTTAAAAACACGTGACTATGTTTATTCAATCACTTCCATGTTGAGAATCACTTTCTGTGGATTTTGCATCGGAGGAGACAACTAGAAATGCTAGAAAAAATATGAAGAAAAATTCTCTTGGAGATTATCAGAGATCGACTAAAGCAACCAAGACTTCATGAGCCATCACCCAGAAAGAAGAAAGAAAACTGAGCTGACAGTCCCTGAAACAAACCTTCCCTCAGGGCATTTGTGAATTCTAGTCTTGGACGAGGCTGACCTTGAGTAAAGCAGCAAGGGAGAGACAGTGAAGCCAGCAGGGCTTTAGGCAATCTTAGGGGCTAGGGAGACATCAGTTATAGTCGGGGATGCCAAGGCATCTGGGACTTCAGGGACCAAGATCTTGGAGATAGGAAATCCAAATAAATAAGCCCAGTATTTAGTGGTTTTTCCCCTCAGAGGAATTTCCCAAATATTAATATGTTCAGACAAGGGCCCTGCAACCATGTAACTTGCTAAAAACAGCAATATTTCTAGAAGTCTCTGAGGGCTGAGCAGACAGATTCAGATATCTTAAAGAAGGGGACCTGGGAAGTATTCTAGGCTCAATGTAAGACTGCTAAAACTGTACAGTATGGGATGGAGTCAACCAAACTTCTTGGAACTGAAAATCATACTGGTGTGTCTAACACTGACCAAA
The DNA here is from genome assembly GCA_902168405.1 of Peromyscus aztecus. Lineage (NCBI taxonomy): Eukaryota > Metazoa > Chordata > Mammalia > Rodentia > Cricetidae > Peromyscus > Peromyscus aztecus. Next base: position 6,633 of record CABHPQ010149478.1, read on the forward strand.
TTTGAGTGATCTATTCATTTCGTTGCCCATCAAACAAGGAAAGCCCCAGTCAAGGACAATATATCATCTAGAAATACCATCTGTGGTTCTCCAGTCTGCCATCTGTTCCAAAATGTGAGGCAAAGGAACCCTTATACACAGATGGCAGAGATTTAAATAGGTCCAACCACTACAGAATTCGTACAGAGCTTCATGAAAAAAATTGAAAATAAAGTCAACATATGACCCAGCTATACCACTTAAAGGACTATGTACACATGATTAAAGATTGCATATACCTGCAATACTCTTAAGTCAATATACCACAGAAATACTCATACCTCTATGTTTACTGTAACACTGTTTATAACAGCAAGGTTATGAAAGCTATGAGTTAGATGAGCATTGATCGATGAATGGTGAAGGAAATGTGGCACATACACACAATGGAGACTTACTCATCCATCAAAGAGAATGAAATGACGTCATCTTCAGGAAAATGGAGGTGACTGGATTTCACCATATTAAACTAAATAAATCACACTCAGAGAGCTGATTATCCATGTTTTATGTCTTTTAGGGGCTTTAGATTTTATACAAATCTGAAATCATTTGTAAATATGTTATGAAAATAGAAGTGAACTGTCTGTGGGGACAAAGAGGACTAACAGGAGGGAGATGGGTAAGGAAGGGAGAGTGTATTGACAGGTAGACACAACCCGGTATACCACATACTCACAAGAAAATACCTCCATAGAACCTACTACTATATGCTAATAAAAATACTAGGCATTCTGAAAAAAAAAACCAACCCAGAAACTAGAATTAGAGTAACCAGTAACTGTCTAGAATCTGAGAGGAGAGATGAGTAAGTGACACACAGAAGATAGTCAGCAGGGTGAGGCTATTCTGTGTGACAGCAAATGGACAGCATTACACCTCTATCAAACCCACAGAATGGACAACACCAAGACTCCACTCTAAGTCAAACTATTGCCTTTGGGTGAAAATGACACATCGAGGTAAAAATGTGCATTCTGTTAACAGAAAGGAGGCTAATGTGATTCATAACAATAAAGGCTAATCCGGTAATGTAACAATACGACACCTGAGCATAGCCAATAGCACAGGCTCAAAATACAAGAAACAAACTTCCAAAGAAACAGGAATAAAAGTGAAAGGCTTTAAGAGTAATTTCCCACAACTGATAAATCAACTAACCAGAAAGTAGTATGGATATAGATGATTTAACAAAATAATTAATTTAACACAAACATATAGAAAAATACATGTACAAAGAATGGCAGAATTCACATTCTTTTTAAGTATAAATGGGTCATTTACCCATAGTGACTCTACTTGTCTCTAAACTAAACCTTAACACATTTAAAAGGATTAAAATAATTCCCAGTTACAGGCTCTGAAATTAAGCTAGACCCTATAACATAAAGTGAAACTGTGGGTGTGTTTCAGTGGCAGAATACTCATGTGGCATGTACAAGGCCCTGGATTTGACCCCAGTTCCACGAACAAAAATAACGTAAAGTCAATGTTGACCTACTTTTAATTACTAAGACTTTTTAAGATCATATTTCTAAACTGAAGAAGTGACAACGAGATGGAAAAAACATTATATCTGAATGATAACAAAAATGCAGTCTTGCCCACTGAACAAAAAAAAAAACTTAACATTACATAAATGAAGCGATAGGCTGCATTTAACACAGTGCTGAGAGGGGAGTTACTTATAAATACATATTTTCAAAGAACCAAAAGCAAGTGAATCCCAGGGAAATTAGAAGGAAAAAACCTCAAATAATGAAAAGTGCAGAAATGAATAACACTTGGAGAACTGCAGAATCAATAAAAGAGAGCTGAGGGTTAAACTAATGAACCCAATGAGAAGAATGGGCATGGCACATTGTCAATATCAGGAACGTCAAACATGGGACATTTCTGCCACTTTTTTAGACACTAGAAGATGACAAAAGAGTTTCCAGTCAACCTCCATGGGTAAGAACCTGGAAACCAGCACTTTTATCCTCACAGCAAGAAATAAGCTGAACGAAGTCTTAGATCCACCAGAAAACTGAGGTCACATAGACATTCTGTGAAGTCTACAGCCAAGTGTGTACGGAGATTCAAGTAACCGATGATCTAAGTTTACCTTCAGGAAAGGCAGACAAAGTCAATGCCTGCAGGAGAACCTAAATGGAATCATTAGGCAGTGGATGCAAGCCAGGTGCAGACCAGCTCGGGAAGGGGGAAACTCTGAAGGACACCCTCTCTTTTTTACTTCCGCAAACCATACTGGGCTCTCAAGGTGAAGAGATGGGACAAACCAACTTTGTGTTTCAGACAAAGACAGAGGAAAATGAGTTGTTTTGAATATATATTACCAAGTGAGTCATTGCTGGTTCAACGTCATAATAATTTCCAGTGAATCTGATGATGATGGTACATGAATCAAATGAGTGGCAGCCATGCTGTAAGAGAAAGGAAAGATAGTTCAGAAGACTCTGCTACAAAGTATCCTTGAGGCATCCCAGAAGAATTGGAGAATGGACTGAGATGAGCTGTAAGGTTATATAGTGTATCCTCTAGCACAACCCATACCAAGTTTTGAATTTTCTATAATTACTATTACCAAGAGAAGATAGAAACTGGAATAGGTTAAAGAGTGATAAAACAATGCGATGAACTGAAAATGGACATTTTTCAGTATTCAGAGGGGATACTGAACTAACCATTAGTTCAACATGTGAACTAATAACTTCACATGTTGGGGGGAGTTTGCTCAGTTGATACAGTGCTTGCCCAGCATGTATATGCTCTGTGTTTGATTCCCAGCACTTTATAAATTGAGTGCAATGGCACACACAAGTAAATCTAGCACTGGGAAGAGAAGGCATAAAGATCAGAAGGTCAAGGTCCTTTCTGGCTACATATCAAGCTTGAGACAATCTTGAGATAAAGTGAGATCTCATCTCAAAATAACAATAACCTTAAATTTTCAGTGATCTAAATATACATCTTAAAAGGTAGAGATTGTAAAATTGGATCTTCAAACTGTTTGTTTTTTCTAATCAGCTTCGTATACCTACAGGAATTTCACCCTAAATAAAAAAAAGGCAGTTTAAAGTGATCTATGATGTTGAAAATGAATGTGACACTAGTATTAATAGTGAAAAAGCTGGAGTAGCTAGAGCAATGTCAGATAAAGACAATAAGGAAAATGATTAGAGAAAGAATATTATGTAAGGCTGAAGAGGGCAATCCTTTAAGAAAACAAGGAAGAACTTAATGTGTGCACGCACAACAATAGAGCTTTGAAGTAGCTCAAGAACACTGAACTCTGAGGAGAAACTGACACACTCACCATCACGTTGAAGAACCAGCCAGCCTCCATCTCAGGTTTAAAAGCCATCTTAAGTAAAGACAAACTAGGTTCATGCCTGTTTATGATTATACCTGTTTCTCAAGGACTGGGCTATGCCCCACCTGTGACATTAACTACAAATGGTTCTGTACTGCCTGTTCCAGAAATGACAATCATGTCTTTGTTTCAAAAAGTTATTAATCATCTTGCAACCCTACCTTTGTTTCAAAACACATATTCTTTAAAGGTCCACACAGGAAGTTCACCAGGAGACACAACATTCTGGGCTATAAAGCACACCTCAGCAAATAGAAAGGAAAAAAATAATAAGGTAAAAAAATGCAAAGTACTTTCTCAGACCATAAGAGAATTAAATTAGATATCTGGAAACCTCAAAATATCTGCACATTAAACAGCACTTCTGAATAACACCTAGGCTGGAGAAGTTTAGAAAGCATATTTTAAATCTTTTGTATTAAAAAGAAAAAAGTCCAAATCTGTGGGGTGCATTCAATGTTTAGGGGAGGAAGAAGGAATTAAACTATGAAATACATGTTCTAGAAAAGATCTAGGGTCAATTCTCCAAGCTTTCACCTTAGTAAGCCAGAGGAGAGAAGGTACAAGCAAACTCTAACCAGGAGAAAATAACAGACAAATTCTAAACAAGGAGATGTGTCTGACTATTATTACTAAAAAATGGTTAGCATTATCACAAAGCCAGATAAGTCTATGGATTGTTGCAACCAAGAGAAACTTAAAGAGATGTAACAACCAAATGCAATTCCATCCTCCAGACAAGATATCAGGACAGAAATAAGATGTTAGGTAAAAACAAAGGACTCTTAATTAACCAGTGTGTAGTTAATATATTATCACTGTTGTTTTGTTGGTTGTAAGAAGTGCATGGGTTAGAGACAGAGCTCAGTTGGTAGTCTACTATGGCTGCTAACAGGCTAAATGTAGTACCCTGGGTTTGACCCCCAGCTCTTAATAAACACTTCATGGTGGTACACCTGTAATCCTAGCACTCAGGAGGTTGAGGCTGGGGGCTGAAAGTTCAAAGTCAAATTCAGTTATGTAGTGAATGCAAGGACATTCTAAATTATATAGGGATATATATATATAATTATATAATATATAATTTATATAACATATAATAATGTAATAACACTATACCATTATCTTTTCATTGTTATGACCAAATACCAGATCGGAAGCAATCTAAGGAAGAAATGGTTTATTTTGGCTTTCTGGGGTGGGTGGCAATCATCATAGCAGGGATGCTGTGGCAGTAGGAACTTGAAGTAGCCAGTAAGACTGCATCAGCAGTCAGGAAGCAGAAACACATGAATACTGCTACTCAGCTCATCTTCTCTTTATTCAATCCAGGACCATACTCCATGCAATAGTACTGCCCCAGATTTAGGGCGAATTTCCCCACCTCAGTGAAGCCATTCTAGAAACCCCTGCACAGACATGCCCTGAAGTTCTTGTTAAAGTGACTCTATATCCTATCAAGTTGACCTTCAAGATCTCCCACACTAAAACATAATGTTAGTAACAAGGAAAGTTAACTGTGTGGTGCTGTGGGGTAATGCTCTTGTACACTGGTTTCATAAAGTGCTGATTGGCCAGTAGATAGGCAGGAAGTATAGGCGGGATAAGCAGACAAGGAGAATTCTGAGAAGAGGAAGGCTGAGTCAGGAGACGCCAGCCTGCCGTCCAGGGAGCAGCATGTCATGGCACACAGGTAAAGCCACAGAAAATGTGGCAACATATAGATTAACAGAAATGGGCTGAGTTTGAGTGTAGGAGCTAGTCAGTGGTAGGCCTGAGCTAATGGCTGAGCAGTTTTAATTAATATAAGCCTCTGAGTGTTTACTTGGGTCTGAGTGGCTGCGGACTGGGTGGGACACAGGAAATCCTGTGGCTACAGTGTGGTAAATCTGTAAATCTGAAACTCTTCTAAAGTATAAAATCTATGAATAAAGACACTAAGATAACATTCTTAATTTTATTCAAAGAGAGTTGAAAGTTTAAAAGAATTTACAAATACCCAGGAAAAGCTCTAAGTTACCAAAATTGACATTGGGAAATATCAACGTATTCTTACATACATTAAGAAGGTGAATCTTTATTTAAGAATCTTTTGACATAGATGTTGCCAACTCCTCCTGGTTTCATAGATAAATCTCCAGAATACATAGAAATGACACAAATCGTTTGGAGAAGGGGTTTAGAAAGGATTTTATTATAGGTTCACAGACACAAGTTTAAGAAGCAGCAGAACTCCTGTTTACCAAAAGCAAGTCCCAAGAAAGGGATTATCACTGAGTGTGGGTATCTATGGATTCATAAGGTTTTTCTGCATGAGGCATGGAGAAAAAGCTGGTCTGTCCAGTTGTTCTACCCATGAGGTACTCATGTGCCTCCATCCTAAGCATTGAGATAGTTCCAGGCACAGCCCCATGGACAGCTTCCAGGTAACTGAATGAAAGGAGAAACCAAATAAATGGAATTATAACAAGATATCAGGCCAGGAAGGAATGCCCTTAATCACTCTGGAGTTTGTGGCCCCTTGTGAGGACATAACCAAGGGTATTTCTGGTTGTGAGCAAGGAAAAGAATCAAAGTCCCCCTCTCTAACCTACCTGGCCAGGTCTCCCTACCATGGTATATACACAATTACCTTTGCTATATTGGAGAGAACACAGGTGTGTGGCAGAATGATGCTTCATTGGATTCCACATATAATAAAAACTTTTTTATTTATTCTTCTCTCATTCAACTCATCCTGACCACAGCTTCCCTTCCCTCCACTCCTCCCCGTTCCCCTCACCACTTCCCTCATCCCCAGATCCACCCCTGTCAATCTTCCCCAGGAGAAGAACATGCCTCCCAGGGATATCAACTAAATATAGCACATGACACCATAAGACCAGGCACAAACCCTCACATCAAGGCTGGACAAGGCAATCCAGTAGGAGGAAAAGGGTTCCAAGAGCAGATAAAAGAGTCAGAGACACCCCCATTCCTACTGTCAGAAGCCTCCCCAAAACACCAAGTCCACAAGCATAACATATATGCAGACGATGTAGCACAGACCCATGCAGGCTCCACAAAGGCTGCTTCAGTCTATGTGAACCTACATGAGCCCTGCTTAATTGGTACCACAGGACGTTCTCTCCTGACATTTTGACTCCTTCTGGCTCCCACAATTCTTCCTCGGCCTCTTCCACAGGGTTCCCTGAGCTCCAAGGGGAGGGACCCAATGGAGACCTCCAACCTGGGCTCTCTCTCTGCCTAATCTTTGGCTGTGGGTTTCTGCATCCACTCCCATCAGCTGCTGGAAGCAGCCTCTCTGATGGCAACTGGCACCAATCTATGAATATAGCAGGACATCGTTAGGAATCATTTCATTGATTTTATTTATTTGTTTGTTTGTTTTGACCAATCCTGTTTTGTTCTACCCTAGGTCTCTGGGCTATCCAGCCTCCGGTTCCTGGACATCCAGGCAGCGTCAGGCATGGGCTCCCTCCCATGGCATGAGCCTCATATTAGACCAGTCATTTGTTGGCCCTTCCCACAAGCTCTGTGCCACCATTGTCCCACCACATCTTGTAGGCAAGACAGATTGTAACTCAAACACTTTGGGGTTGGGTTGGTGTCCCAGTGTCACCACTGGAAGCTTTGCTTGGTTAAGGAAGATGGCAGGTTCAGGCTCCATATCCTCCGTTACTAGGAGTCCCCACTGGGATCACCCTCATGGATTCCTAGGAGTTTCCACTGCACTAGGTTTCCACATCACCCCCTCCCAATGTCCTCCAATCCAGTCATCTCTCTCTGTACTCCCCCCCACCTGATCTTTCCTATTCCCATCCCCACTTTCCCCCAGTCCACACTAGCAACATCTATTCTATTTCTCCTTCCCAGGAAGATCCATGCTTCCCCCTAGAACTCTCCTTGTTACTTAGCCTCTCTGGGTCTGTGAATTGTAGCATGTTACCATTTATTTCACAGCTAATATCCACTTACAAGTGAGTACACACCATGTCTGTCTTTCTGGGTCTGATTTACCCCACTCAGGAAATTTTTTTTCTAGTTCCATCCATTTGCCTGCAAATTCCATGGTGCAATTTTTTTAATAGCTGAGTAATATTCCATTGTGTAAGTGTATCACATTCTCTTTATGCATTCTTTGGTTGAGAGACATCTAGGTTGTTTTCAGTTTCTGGTTATTATGAGTAATGCCACTATGAACATAGTTGAGCAAGTATCCTTGTCATAGGCAGGAGCAGAAATGACATAAATCTTATACAAACTTTTTCAGAATAAAGATCAATATTTATTTAATGAGGGTATTAATAATTTCAAAATATGAAAAAGTCCTAAAAGTAAAAAAACTATAAGTCAGTCTCTTAAGAAAATAAAATTTGCTTAGTCTTTTTGAGGGGCCCATGGCAGTGGAATCAGGATCTATCCCTGGTCCATGAGCTGGCTTCTTGGCACCCATTCCCTGTGGTGGGATATCTTGCTCAGTCTTGATGTAGTATAGAGGGGCTTGTTCCTGCCTCAGCTGAATGTACCAGGCTTTGTTGACACCCCTAGGGAGGCCTTATCCTTTTGGAGGAGTGGATGGGTGATGGGTCTGGGAGGAGAGGTGGGAGGGACAGCGGGAGGAGGGATGGGAGGGGCAACTGTGGTTGGTATGTAAAATGAAAAAAAAAATAAATAAATAAAAAAAGAAAAGAAAATTTAAGCACCTAAAAAGTGGGTGAAGCTATTTATCATACACTTCTGTACATACAATGGCAACATAATGGACCAGGAGGAAATTACATAGCCATCTCAGTGACTACAAAAGTTTAAGAGGACCTAATGCTAACTTGTGATGTCAAAACTTTGAGTAAGCAGAGATACGGGGTCAGTTTACTGCTCTGGTAAGGAATACACATGGGAACTACAACAGCTATAATAGTTGCTTATCCTATATAGAATTCCATTTTGGTGAGCTTGGGATGAGTCAAAGATCACTGTCTTCCATTCAGTATTGTATTTGAGAGCTTATCTATTTCAACAAAGGAAAAAAAGAGTCTCAACAAGTAGAAAGAGAGAAATGAAACTGTCGTTAAATATGATGTGAGAGTTTGCATGGCAGTTACCTTTCCCCAGTCTGAAAGTGTTTAGACAATGTCCACAAAGTGGCTGCATATAAAACTAATATTTAAAATTAAATGTTTCCCTATATTTTGACATTAAAATTTAAAGATGCTATTTATAACTCTTAAGGATATACTCACATGGTTTCTTCTACACTGAACACTTCAAGATATTATTGAAAAAAAATTTAACAAGGTCTGTGGAAACAATAAACTAGTTCTGATAGGCTGGAAGATAAAATTTTATGAAAATATTGCAAAGTTAATATACAGTGTATATCCCAATGTCTATCAGTATATAATGCAATCAAAAACCCACCGTGTGTGTGTGTGTGCGTGTGTGTGTGTGTGTGTGTGTGTACATTGATAAGCACAGTTTACATTTCATATGGAAACAAAGGGACAGGAGTAATCAAAGAAATATTGAAAATAAATAATAAATATGAAAAATTTACATTGAAATAACCACAGTATAAATCCTTTGTGATTGAAATGCTATTGTATTCACGCAATAATCAAATAGGACAGTGTCCAAAACCACACCCACACATGTAAGGTCAGCTAGTTGGTAAGAAAGCTAGACATGAAGCATATGGAAATAAAGACCACTGTACTCAATGTTGCTGGGTCACTTGGATATGGTATAGAAAAGGTAAATCTTATCTTTACCTCACAGGTCATATAAACACTAACTCGGCTTGAACAGGCATCACAGGAGTAATTGTGGACTAAACATGAACACTAAAACAATAATGCTTCTAGAAGAAAACTGGTGAGAACATTTTCACAGTATCTAATGGACAAAATGTCTTATCCAGGGATAGAAAATGTACTAACCATAAAAACAAATGACTGAAGGTAGGTGTACATCAAAACTGAGAACGTTTATATTAGAAAGTACTACGTGTGAAATCAAAATGAAAATGAGTGAGTGAGAAAGGCATATTTGAAATACATATTTTAGACAGACTTTTGGAAAGAATATATAAATAGCACCTACATATCAATAAGAAAAAAGTAAAACAGATGGGAAAATAAGAAGCTATTTGAATAATTATAAAAAAAATCAAAATGTCTAAAAAACAGTTTTGAAGTTCACACACTTCATACTAGCTAGGACAGGCAAAGTGAAAAGGGTCAGAGACTGCCATGGTGTGGCACAACTGAGACTCTAAGGTACCACCAATCATAGCATAATTTTGTTTAAAAAATACTTAGCATCAACTAATAAAGCTGCTGTGCATGTGACTGTTTATGATCCAATAATTTTACTGCTGGGTATACTAAGTACAAGTGTTCACATGTTTCATCAAAAAGCGTATACAAAAACATATATGCAAACTACCCCCAGCAGCCAAAAATTAGAAAGAATTAAAATCTTCACTAAGAATGTATTTAGATACCATGCACCATGGAATAGAACACACCCATGAAAATGAAATATTGTTCCTCCCAACAGACAATCTCACATACATAAGCTAAGGAAAGGAAACATGGTTCAGGTCAACCTACGTGGGAAAAGCTCCTTTCTACAGCGGACGGCAGTTGGCACAACCCGTCAAGGGCAGAAAATAGGGCTGCGGGGTGGGCAGCACTGGATATGACATCTCCTCTGCACTCTGAGACTAGTCCAGCCCATCAGCGTGCAGAGAACCAGGGCGCCCAGCACTACACAGGACATCGGTCCCACCCCCGCCTCCGAAGGCTCTGGGACTATTTCAGAAGAGGCGGTGAAGATGCTGTGAGAGTCAGGGCTTGCGGAGGACTACTACAAATCAGTGTTTTCCGGGAATAACAGGGTTGTTGCACACACAAATTCGCTGTTGGTGGAGATCAAATCTGCCCTAACTGCAGCTTGGATGGGAGAGGGGTTGACAGAGCTCTGCTTACTTGCTATTAGCGACTGATGGCTGATGGGGGAGGGAGAGTCATTTTTCCTCTAGGGTGGGGACGTCGTAGTCTGCCCATGCTACAGTAGACGGGCCCACACCTGTGCACATGCTGGCAACACTCAGTGGGCTCATTGGGTTAAAAATGTGAAAAAAAAAAATGAAGAGTACATGAGATCAGGAGGGGAAAGTGGGAGGCTTTGGGAGGAGCTATAGGAGAGGAAGTTAGGGTCGGATTTAATTGGAGCACCTATATCCACCTATGAAATTCTCCAGCAATAAGTGAAAATTATTTTTAAACTATAAAAAAAGAAAGCCGCTAAAAAATGCTTACTGTAAAGTTGCATGCCATAAGGTTTAAAACAGGAAGACCAATGTCTTGCACTGACTCTACAGTGGCAGGTTTCTTTGGGACTAGGGGAATTTTCTGAAAAGCCGGATTGGAGGCACAGATTGTTTGACCCATGATCTGTGACAATCACTATGATCTATCTAGAATTTGTGTACATTTTAAAAACATTAGATTTTAGTGAATGATGACTCTCAAAGATAGTATTTTAATGACATTAGTAGCTCTAAAGGAATGATGAAGTAACTGTTCTAATTTTAAGTGGTATTTATAACACACTAGAAAATAATCTATTCCAGCCAGTTATGTTAGTAAAATGTTTTAGATATTAATGAAAAATAGTACAGAGTCATTAAATATTTTTCTTCAAAAATATTAGAAGTGGTGACTGTGGAGATTTACAGTTTGAGCTCTCCCTCACTGTGAGCAGACATCCAAGAATTAAGGTTACAGCCACATGTAGGCAACTCAGTAGAGGAAGCAGTGACCTACACAGAGGCTGTGTCAAGAAGGAAAGGAGGCAATTGTGAACTGTGGACTGTATTTGCCTCAGAAAACAAGTCTCCAATCAGTTGGATCATTATTAGAGCCCATTTGCCCAGTTGGTTAAATAAATAGGTAACTCATCTTCCTGTTGTTTCAAGCTTCATCTGCTGTGCCCCCTTCTAATGCTTTTAGTCAATCCCTCCCTCTTGCTTAACTACAGACCAAGTTTTATTCTCCCTTCTAATTTCCATGTGGTCTCCATTTCCTCCTTTGAATGGGCATCTCTAGAGCTCCTCACACTTAATACTGTCATTTTCTCCATAGGCTGATTCTTCCCTGGAACGTCGATGTCTTTGGTACTGACTTTACCTAGTTCCATGTCTTGTTCACTCCGTCTTCATTGCTTCCTCATCACCTGGCCCTATAGAAAAAGGTGCTCATTCAGTGCAATGCTGCCAGTGTCTGTCTTCTCACCCCACTCTTTCTGCCCACATCCCATTCATTCCTGTGATGTTAGACTTCCATACATGAATTTTAGATACGTGCTGTTGGTTAGACTTGGCTTCAGCAGGGTGTTCTTGGGTAATATGTGTTGACACCTAAGCCATGTATTTACCTACTCTGCAGAATGATATACAGATAGTATTTGTATGCTTATATATTCTCAGTATTAAGTTACTCAAATGCAGGGGCATGTACACTTCTCACATTTTAGAAGTGACTGCAGTGGTGGCTTTCATGTTGTGTTTCTCTGCCTCCTTTGACTCCCACAAAACATCTGAAGGGCCAGCCAGCTCCCTGGCTCTGCACCAAAGACTCCGAGTATAGTGGCACCATATGCGAGGCCAGTGCTTCCCTGCAGCGTGTGAGTCAGCAGCCACGAGTTTGCGTTTTGGAAATAGTTTTGGCAGCTGGCGGAATTATCCTGAGTTAGTTGAGGCTGTTATCTCTAAGTGGAGAGAAAGAGTAATCTGAGGGTGAGGTTAGGCAGCATGGAGTCTGTGGAGGGCTAGCAATTAGGCTAAACAACAGCAGCCTGGGAAAGGTTAGAAACAAACATTCTGCTGAAGCTGAATGTGAGTTAGAGCCAGAAAATTCCTGGGAAACCACATAAGCCAAGCTTTGCATTTCACAGATAAGGAGCCTGGAGAGGTTGTTATGAAATCCAAAGTTACACGAATAAGTCAAAGGCAGAGCCACAATAACACTCCATCGCTCCAGCTCTGAGGGCAAAGGCAGGCTCTCTTGACTGTTCTGTACTGCCCCAGATGTTTGCCAGTGTTTGCTCAGGACCAGCATGTTGGTCTTCTCTGCTGGGCCTCTTGACATCAGTGAGTCCTTACAAGCACTGCTAATGAAAGGTTTAGCAACACGTACTTCAAACACCATCAACAGCAGCCACTTTCCAGGAGCTCAGTTGTCTAGCTTCTACGTAGATTTTTGTCTTCAGCCAGAATCTTGGCATTCTAGGTGAGGGGACACCCATGTTTACACCATCTCTCTAGCTTCATAGTCTTGTGGCCATTTCTGGTATTTCTCCACAGAAGTCCGCTCTCAAGGCCATGCCCAGGTGTTACAACTGCCAGGGGACATTCTATCTTAGCCCATCAGAATGATGGTGATGAAACGCTACCCACTGGGTAGATGAAGAAAAGCAGAAACTGTCTATTACAGTTCTGGAAGTTGGGCAAGACTTAAGGCACCAACACAATGTCTTGTGAGAGTAGTTTTCTGGTTCATAGATGACGTCTGCTAGCATCTCATGTGACAGAAAGAAGTGTACATCACTCTGGGCCTCCCTTTCACTTTTCTCTTTCTTTGTATTCCTTTCTTGAGGTATTTTTGCTATGTAGGCTAGGCTGACTTTGAACTCATGACCCCCTTGCCTCAGCCTCCTGAATTCTGAAATATGGGTCCATGCCATTGCACCTACTTAGTTCTCAAGTATAAGGGCACTAACATCATTCACAACAATGGCAGTATCATCATTCACAACAATGGCAGTAACATCATTCACAACAATGGCATTAACACCATTCACAACAATGCCACTAACATCATTCACAACGATGGCACTAATACCATTCACAACAATAGCAATGACTCTATTAACAAAAATGGTGCTTTCATGCTAATTACCTCCCAACCCATTGTGAAAAGGTTTCAGCATAGACATTTAGGGGTACTTTCCCTCAGCAAGATTTCATTCTGCACAATGGATCTCTTATTTGTCTGCTTCTGGACTCTAAGTGTGACATCCCAGGACGTTCCCAGGCCCACCTGGCTCCCAAACTTTTCTTTCTTCCATTTGATCCTCCAGCTTAAGCCACACAGCCATCTCAGCCTTGTTCCTGGCAACACTTTTGAGTCCTCCACCCTGTGATCCCTACATACCATGCTCAACCCATTATGCCCATTCTCCCTGATCCTAATGCTGAGCTCAGCTGAAGAAAATACCTAGCTGTCTACAAAAAGATGGCCAGTTCAGACTCGGTATCCTCTATTACAGGAAGTCCTCACTAGGCTCATCCTCATAGATTCTGGGAAGTTTCTGCTGCACTGGGTTTCCACACTATCTCCCAAGTGCCCCCCAGTCCCTGCTGTCTCTCCCTCCATCTCTTCTGTCAAGTTGGTGGCCCAAGCGGGTCCTGTGGAGACTCCTAAACAACTCAGGCTGACGCTAGGACAGAGGGTTACTCTCTGAAAACTGATGGCAGCACTTCATTGCCAAGAACAACAACCACATGGGTAGAATGTAGAGAGGTACAGCTGGCGCCTGTGTGGAGCCTTCACCCCTACATTCTAGTCTCTTTGGTACAGAAAGGTACTCTGCAGGCTGCTGAATGAGAGAGCTGAACACCAACCCAGCCACAAAAACTTGAACCTACAATCTGTCCAGTCTGCAGGATGTGCTGGGACAACGGTGGCACAGAACGTGTGCGAGTGGCCAACCAATGTCTGGTTTAACTTGAGGCCCATATCATGCCTGACACTACCTGGATGGCCAGGAACCAGAGACGCATAGCTCAGAGACCTAGGATAGAACTGAACAAGACTAGCAAAATATAAAATAAAAATTCAGTGAAACAATTCTTAATGATATTCTGCTGTGTTCATAGATCAGTTCCTTGTCCAGCTGTCGTCAGAGAAGTTCAGATATGCAGAGACCCACAGCCAGACAGTCTGCCAAGACAGGCTACATTGGAGGCCTTTATTAAGTCCCTCCCCCTTCAGAGCTCTGAGAACCCTGTGGAACAGGGGAAGGAATGATTGTAGGAGTCAGAGGGGATGGAGGACACCAGAAGGACATGGCCTCTATGGGGTCACAGAGACTGAGCAGCAAGCCTGGAGCCTGCATGGGTCTGCTCCATGTCCTCTGCATATGTGCTATGACTGTTAGCTTGGTGTTCTTGTGTGACTCCTCACAGTAGAAGCAGTGTGCCTCTGACTCCTTTGTCTGCTCTTGGGACTCTTGTCCTCCTTTTCCAGCCTCTCTATGAGGACTTTTGCCTTGTCTTATGGTATCTTCTTTTGTCGTGTTTTGTTGTTGTCTCCTGGAGGCCTGCTCTTTTCTGAGGGAAAATGGACAGAAGGAGTGAATCGAGGAGAGAAGGGAGGTGGGAAGGAGCTGGGAGGAGTGGATGGAGGGGAAACTGTGGTTGGGATGGATTGTATGAAAGAAGAATCTATTTTCAATTTTAAAAAGAAGAAAATACTGACTTGTTGCACTTGGTTGCTGGGACAGATTTATCATTTCTGTTCTCACAGGGGTCCTTGGTACAGCTCAACAATCTTTTATTCTCAATTTCCCACATATCAGAAAGTCAGGAGTTTGGAACTGCCTCCTCCATTTGACTCACAACTTTCATAAATGAGCCAATCTCCTAGGATGTGAAATGAAGGCCCAGGGTTGTAAGCACAACTCTGACCTACAGTCAGAGAATCACCTCTTGGCCCATCCTTTCCCTGTTCGACCCATGAAGAAGTTTAGAAGTGTGCCTACACATTTCTCCCCAGCCTTCTTCCTCATGAGCTGAATGGAAACAGAAATAATTTCAAAAACAAAAAGTCATTGCATGAAGAGAAGGCAGGCCTTTTCCTGCCCCTCTCTTCCAGTAAATAAATGTCTAGAACTCACTGTCTCTGAGTTTCACACATACTCACACCCATCCAGTCACAAGCACACACATTTGCATGAAGAGGTTCTTATCAGCCAATAAAATTAACGCTTTTATTTAGTAACATCATCTTAACAGAATTCAGGGAAAAACTAATGTTAGTGGATGTTATCTTTGGCCATTGTGCTTTTATGGTCTATTAGGTAGTTCAGGCTAGTTCTACCAGTCAGGAGAAGTCAATTCTCAGCAGTTAATAATACATAGTTAAATTCTGAGATCATTTGAAATAGGAGTTTTACAAAATCCCCAATCTTTTTATTTCCCAAATTTCTAAATCAGCAAGCCAGCTTTGGACTGCTTCATAAAGTAGTTCTGATACCCATGAGTTCCAGGCGTGCATCCCGGAATTTAACTAAGCAGTAACTGCACCAATGATACTTCCCCCCATAAACACTATCTCCACTGGGAGAAATTACTTAGTCATCTGTAGATCAGAAATTCAGACACTTTGATGGCCTAGATTTGGTAGAAAACATATTCTCTACTTCACACAGGAAGGCCAAGAGGTATGAAGGGATGGAATTCTCCCAGGAAATTTCAGTCTTTGTCCCTCCCAGATAAACATAAGTGTTCATTTTAGTGTTTACTGGTATCCTCAAGGTTGTCATTAACAACCCAGACATGAGGAGAAGAACCAGTGTGTTCTGTTTTTACTAAATCTCAGCATTTCTCTGCAGCAATTGAAACTCCAGTCTGATAGCTACTATGCTGCTCAGAGAGACTCACTCAGACTGCAAGTGTTCTTTCTAGCCAGTGGGTCGGGTCCTGACCCTGAGGCCCTCATCCCACAAGGAAGGACAGAGCAGAAAGAATAGGGAACTTGTGGGTTTGCTCACGGCAACTCACTCCTAACCTCCCTGTTACACTTGGCGCAAGCCACGGTGTTCACAGCTGTACTTCTTTCTTGAATTTGTTTGGAGCTAATAGGCGACAGTCCCTGAGCCAGGGAGGCCCATATGAGTGACACCTTTTTTTCTTTCTCAAAGTTAGTTTGTCTTATGTCAGAAATAACCTCACATAACTCATTACTTCTCTTTATTGAGTCTAAAATAAAGTTGCATGTCATTGGATAGTTCATGAAGTCATGCACACATGCTCCTAATATGGAAAGCAATAACAGAGGAACTTAAACATCCAATTGCTAACTATCCTCTCTTCATCCAACAAAGAACAAAAGACGAAGTGTTAGGATTTAGCTTATTCTACTGTTTTCAAGTATGGCGTTTGGGGAGAGAAAGATGGGGTGGGAGGCGAGAGAGTAATTGAAAATAAACGTAGGCTGAATATCTTTGGGAAAGTCCAACTGAGTTTAGGAGGATTTATGAATATTTAGTAAGCAGAGTGATTCATGGATTCCAGGAATGAGTGGGAACCTTGCCTTTGGTACTTGCTATCAACATTTTCTACAATGTGACATTGGCCTAGAGGCCCTGTACACCAGATCCCAGCACAATAAGCGCATCAAATTAAATGGAGCTCCAGAGGGTATGGACCTGGACCAGGAAGTTCTCTTTATTAATGTGTTCAGGGGAGAAGTCACATTCTGACGACACTGCTTCCTTGCAGATAAAGATGGGAACAACACCGAAGAAAAACATGCTAAAGACAGCTCAGGTTTTTGGCAGCCGGGTTCATTTCCCTGTGCATTTGGTAAAGTTAGGATTTGACATCATCCAAATTACCCACTCCCGGGTTAAAGATGCAGCCCCCTCCCCATTTTCTCATGCTGCCTCTCTCCTCACTCTGACATCTTCTTGGCTGTGGTTGAAACTTTGACACATAAATCCCACTTGTCAAATGATACTGTTAAACAAGCATCCAAGTGTCAGCACATGGTCTGCTAGTCTGGGGACTCGAGAACAGGCCCAGGGACACCTCTGTGGCACTGTGGCAGCTTTCATCTGCCTCCAGCCATCTGCAAGTAATTTGAAACTAGTTTCCAATGCAGCGAGCAAGGTTCTTTAGCCTGGTAATGTAGCGGCCAAAAGAAAGAGCCAGAGTCATCAGAAAGTCTTAATTCCTAATGAGTAGATAAAACTTCGGGTTTTTAAGACCTGCCTCAGACCAGTCCAATAGCATTCATTCATCATGTGGTCTGAAACCTCCTTTTACTCGCAAACCTCAACACAAAGTTCTCTCCCATTAAGAGATCATCCCTCTGCTCCCACCCCCAGCCCCCTTGGGCTCCCATCTGTGGCTCTGAAAATGACTGCGACCCTGTAAGGACTTCTGAGGATGTCTTGACATCTAAATCTGAAGATGTTTCTTTCTCACTTGGGGATAAGAACATCCTCAGAGGCAAGATACAGAAAGTCTTGTGAAATTAGAGAGAAGTGGGTACCTTTTTTGGACAGCCAAACCTGTAAGATACCTCGTCCTATGATGTACAGCGCTTTCCATGGACACTGTGGGTGAGTTTGTGATAATGGTTCCTAGTTCAAGTGGTGAAGAGGGATGATCCAGGAAGAGGTATCACATGAGAAACATCAGGTCTTTTCTCAGCCAAAGTGCATCCCACTGAGTGTCAGTTTGTTCTTCTGCGCAGTGCGAATATAATAGCTACACTGGAAAATGTCCCCTCCTTCTTCCCTCCCTCTGTCCTGCCTTTCTTTCTTCCCCCATTTCCTCCTTTTCTTGCTATTTTCACAGTAGGAAGCAAGCAGAAGGAGCCATTCAGAGGTGGCTTTTCTGTGGCTCTATGGAAGATCTACCCTCAGGGCCCAGCACTAATATTTCTGTCCCCTTTGAAGTATTTCTTCAGCTTCCTATACAGTGAAACAGGACCAAGCAAGACCGGTGGAGTAACAGACTGGATTCTGAATGTCACTGAAGCCAAGAGAATTTAAATCTGTCCTCATACACAAAAGCTTGAAACAGCCTGGAAGAAACTCTTCCCAAATTTCACAGTAACCCTCCGGCATGTGTAGAACAATCTATTAACAAGGTTAAAGAACACAAGAAGCAATAAGGAAAAAAAATTTTGATCAGCTTTGCTGAAGGAAATGTTGAATTATTTTTAATAAAAATGATAAAATAAAAGTACCTTTATAAAGCAAAAGTGTGACCAAAGAGTATACCGACAAAAATATAGGGGACAGCATTATACAAATGAGTCATGGATTTAATTCAAACATTGTAAAATTATAGCGAGTCTATAGTGTGATAATTACAGTTTTCAGCTTTTGCAATATGCTGTGATTGGCTATAATTATAAAATAATATTCACTTTCATGTCATAGTTTGTATTCCTTTCATCAAAGAGAACCCTTTAAATCATACAAGCCTCAGATTCCAGTGTAACTAGATTTGTCCCTGCAGTCTAGGAGCTGAAGAGTTGTTGATTGACAAAGGAATCATAATCCTCTATGACTGCAGACAGGCTGAACAAGCTCTGGATAATTCCTATTAGTTTATCTTTGGGTGCTCCTTACTCCTGCATTTTCATCTGCTTTCTGTTGCTATCACAAAATGCCTGAGACCAAAAATGTATAAAGAAGAATGTTGTATTTGTCTGGAGGCTGGAAAGCCTCAGGGCACAGTGCCTGCAAGTGCTCAGCATCTGCCCAGGACTTCTTGCTGCATCTTCTCCAGTAAAGAGCATTACACAATAAGAGTAGCACTGACTCAGGTCTCTTCCTCTTATAGTGCTACTACTGCTGTCATGGGGGCCCATCTCTACCCTCACGCTTTTTTCTAATCCTAGTTATCTTCCAATTTACCCCCAGTACTGTTAGCGTATGAACTGGAGGTTAAGTTCCTAGCACAAAAACTTCTGACCTCACTCAGATCTTCCCACACTCTCTGCCCCTCTTCTCCAGTTCTGGTTTCCACTCCCAGCTGCAGTTCAGACAGTCCTGTCTCAGCATCCTGCCGTTCAGACCCAGAAATGGGCTGTGTTCCCTGCATTTCACTTTCTCCTTTCCTCTGCCTATGCTCATGTCACACTCATCCTTATAAACTCATCTTCCAGGACCTTGCTCTCAGCTGGGGGGGAAAGCCACCCTAGTAATTAGCTGGCTAAATACTATGTTATGTATACAACTGTATAAACATGTCACTAATGAGTTTCCCCAAACTCGGATAGCTGTCCAAAAGTCAGGCGCCTCCTTTGGAGATGAGGAGGCAGGTGCTGTATCCCGCTCAGTCTCTGAATGCAAAAGTGTTTGCTTTTCCGCCCTAGAACATGGTTACAGTTTGGAGAACTCTCCAGGGGAAGCTCTTGTTCTACAGCTGGAATGGAGGGCTATTTAAAGACATCGGCTGCCTTCTCTGTTAATATTTTTCACAAACTCTTTCCAAGATGTTTGGATAATACAGTCATCCAGCAGACAGACCCACAGGCCTAAGCATGTAGAATTTTGTAGCCATCTCACAGCAGCCTGGTGCACAGAATGACAACAACTTCTGTGCATGTTTTCCTACAGCACCCGTGTCCCATGTCTCTCACAAGGCCCTTTCCGGTTGAGCAGGGTTCTAGCCACCTAACATTATTAGTTCCTCATTTGCTCCATAGAAACTTTACAGTGCCTGCTTGGTTTGTTCAGCATCATCCTTTCAGTCTCCTCTCAGTCCACCGAGCAGCTCCCAGACCATTATCTATCTGATTATAAAAGCCCAAAGACCGGCATGCATTATGGGCTCATTCCCCCACAATAACCACGCTTATCTTTGAAAATACAATGCACATACTTCTATGTAGAGCTCTTCCTGTGTATAGTTCTCCTCTTCACAACTTTCCCCTTAAGTCACAGTGTGCTCTTCCAGCCTGGAACATTTTATGTTCTCAGATATATTGCATATTTTCTGCCCCATGACCTTTATACAGGATATTATCTCAATTCAATTATTTTTGTGCAACAAGGAGACCATGAATATTCACAAAGCCAGTAACAAGTGTGGTGGTGCATGCCTGGGACCCCAGCAGTCTAGAGGATGAGGTAGAAGGATCATGAATTCAAGGCCAGCCTGGTCTACAGAGTAAGATCTTTATCTCAAGTATTAAGACACTATTACAGTATTAAAATACTTATCATTCAAGAGGGTCACAACTCTCTCGCTCCTCCTGCTTTATTAGAAGGTCCTGTTTAGTTAAGTGCTTATGTTTAAACACATACCAGGAAGGAGGCTGGGAAAGGTGTACCACAGTGCCCCTGGTGCTCAAAGTGCTGGTTCCCATCAGGATCGTTAGGAGGCTGAGCAGACCTGGGGTCTGGGATAGACAAGAGAATCTATTTACCAGTTCCCCAAATGCTGCTGACAATAATAGTTCAGGATTTATGAGTACACTTGCAAAGGTCTTAGAAATAGATTTGCCTGGGCTCATCTCTCACCAAGTGCACAGGAATTCTTGGGGATGGGCCTGGGCACCATTAGGCTAGGCTTCCTGGTGCTTTTGCTATGAGCCAGTGTTAATGGCCATTAACGTGGGAATCGTCGTATTAAGTTGGGATCCCTTCTCCTGGAACACTCTCTCCTTTAGCTCATTAATGTCATGCCTAGCCTTATATGTCAGCCCAGTTGTGATGTCCCCCTGAGTGATTAGCCCTGACAATACACACAAAATTAAAACCTACTTCCACTATTTACCTAAAACAAATGAAAAATCTATGTTCATATAAGATTTTCTAGTGATTCTATTTTAAATTAGGGCCAATATCCAGACCTTTTTAGTCAGTTTTTTGAATTTTTAGTACATTAACATAATGGAGTACTACTCACCAAAGAGAAGGAATGGTCCACTTCTTTTTTAAAAAAATATTATTTTTTAATTGTATAATTTAATTTAATTTTACATATCAGCCACTGATTCCCCTGTCCTCCTTCCTCCTGCCCTCTCCCCCTCCCCCC
>CABHPQ010149478.1:27998-39349 GCA_902168405.1 Peromyscus aztecus
TTGCTCAGCCTGGGTGAAGGGAGGAGGGGACTGGACCTGCCTCGACTGAATCTACCAGGCTGAGCAAAGTGTCCCAGCATAGGCCCCAGGCTCCAAAAAGCCAGATCATGCACTAAGGACAGGTCCTGGTCCCACTGCCTGGATGCCTCCCAGACAGTTCAAGCTAATCAACTGTCTCACTTATCCAGAGGGCCTGATCCAGTTGGGGGCTCCTCAGCTATTGGTTCATAGTTCATGTGTTTCCATTTGTTTGGCTATTTGTCCCTGTGCTTTTTCTAATCATGGTCTCAACATCTTTCACTCGTACAATCCCTCAATGGTCCACTTCCATAGAGACCATCATGTGTTCACTCAACTGTATGAATGGGGCTGCACTAAACGAAAGAAGCCTGATTAGAAGGGGACAGACAGAAGACAGATGAGTAGTGTCTAGGGCATCACAGGAGGGAACTGAAGAGAAAGAAGAATGAAAACACTTGGTGAGGTGACAGGCACACTCAATAGCATGACTGCCGTGTGGTTGCATGGCTCTGTGCAATTTTTATAGAACTTTGCAGCACTAAGTTTCACCATGTGTGGCTCATGCCTCAGAAAAACTCACTTAAAATTTTTCATGTAACTGAAATGGAAAATCAACTGAAGTAGCTTCTACAATCCTTCCAATTGCACATCTTAAGTGAAATAGTTTCTAAGGAGAAAAAGAAATGAAATTTCATTTAAAAAAATTCCAAAATGAAATACCAGTTTTCTTGCACATTCTAAATATGAAGTTTAACATGTGAACAATAAGGAAAATGGCATTAATAAAATTTTAAACCTGTAATACTAGCTTTAATTACAAATACAACTTAGTCCCATTATTCACATACATTTCACCCTTGCCTACTTAAAACAACTACAAATAATGATACCCCAGTAGGAATAAGTAGAGTTAATCTTAAGTATTTGTTTCTAAACAACATTCTATACTACAAAATGACATGTCTGTTACAGTTACTAGATAAAGGGACCCATAAAAAAGCTCTCAATACAATATCAATAAAAGTAGGATGTGGGGTCTACATGAAAAAAGAACTCAGAAGCTGCTAAAACCAAATCCGGTGCTCAAGGCATCGTCCTTGATTGACTCCTATATCAGAAGCAAACAGAAACATCTGAGAAGACTTGACTTGCACTTGAAAAGGTGTAGGGATCTTTAATTTGGGAGTGTGGTTATCTCCTTATGCTTAAGAGATGCAGGTTACAGTACATGGAGGCAAAATGCCAGTGTCTGCAATTTATCTATAAATGATTCATCAAAAACACACAAATCAATGAGCAAATAACAGAATGTTCTAATATGTGGACAAACCCATCCATCTACATGTGGGGCATATTGTGTTCAGTGTCGTGCTGGTCTTTACGTTTTATGTAAAGTTGGAAAATTCCAAATTAAAGGTTAAGAGGAAAACCACAGAGGCGGGAAACACAACTGACAACAACTGCCTGGCCTGGTTGGCATGGAGCAAGGCCTGCCCAATGCACATGGCCTGTTTGGCATGGGACAAGGCCTGCCCAATGTACATGGCCTGGTTGGCATGGAGCAAGGCCTGCCCAATGTACATGGCCTGGTTGGTGTGGAGCAAGGCCTGCCCAACACACAATGGCACTACAAGGAACAATACACTCTCCAAGAGTTTGAAGGAAGCAGTGAACTGCTTGAGCTTCTGAGATGGGGCCTCGGAAGCTGCTAGAACAGCCAAGGCATAGAGTTCCATTGTCACAGGCTCAAGGACAGACTACATTTTATTTTAAACTGAGAATCTGCAAGGCTTATGCAGCCCTGGAATATTTCAGTTTGAGCAAAAGCAGCAAGCCAGAAAGTTATTAATTTTAATTCCAGCTAAACAACTGGCAAAAATGGGTGGCTCCCCTCAAATTCCTTTAGTACCAATGGAAAAGCCCAGGCTTTCTTGGAAACCGGCAGAACGGTTTCAAGGAGATTGCTTTGGGAAGTCACATACACGCCACTAATCAACTTAATAATTAATAGCCATTTGCCATCACTCATGCTTACCTAGAATAAGAGATAATTAAGTTTCAACGTAAGGGACACAGAGTCTTGGTGGGAAATGCCTCAGTCTTCTTATAGACTTTGACAGGCATTTGAGAAAGTATGGGTGTCTTTCACCGGCTAGATGTTTTATAGCAAGCTAGATGTTCTTCAAAGAATACTGTGGGGAGAGAGATCATGCTGGATAGAGAGATGAGACCACAAGTTCCTATTAAACAGCAGCGTTCTCCAAGCCCTGGAGTTACCAAGTGACCACCCCAACCAAAAGGCTTTCTAATTTTGAGAGTATTCCTTTAATATTCAATTTTGACAAAATTCAAACCAGGCTTTTTGTTTTTTAGTCTTTTTAACCAGGTGCCAAAGATCTGACCAGACATATGGCAGCATAGTCCTCTCCTGTGAATGACCACAGGCACTTTGGTGTTCACGCCGAGTAAAAAGGAATCTAGGCTGGCTACTTTCTCTCTCACTTCCATTCTTCCAAAAGGTCATCCTGGTGAAGAGCATTCTCCCTGATTTATGCAGCTTGGAAGGATGCCATGAACCTGGTTTTCCAAATCCTCTTATTAAAAAATCATTCCTCTAGCCTGGTGATGGTGGCACAGGCCTTTAATCCCAGCACTCAGGAGGCAGAGACAGGCAGATCTCTGAGTTCGAGGCTAACCTGGTCTAGAGTGAGTTCCAGGACAGCTAGAGGAACCCTGTCTCAAAAGAAAAAAAGAAGAAGATGATGAAGAAGAAGAAGAGGAGGAGGAGGAGGAAGAGGAGGAGGAGGAAGAAAATTCCTCATCTCTGGGTTTTTCATTTCTTTCTTTTTTTTCATTTGTTCCATCTTTCTTTTGTAAACCTTGAGAAACACAGAGACTCTCACATACCAGTAATTAATTTGAACTTTGTTTTTCTCTCTAAAGCCTTACTTCTAAGAGATCTCCAGTTGACCATACATTGGCAGGGTATTATTTTTCCCTTCAAAAGTCAACAAAATTAAAGCTCACCCCTCTGATGGCAGCAGCTTTCAGAATTTAAAAAAAAAATCAATGTTCCATCTGTTGCCCAACCAGTCTAAAGTTTCATCTGACGATCATCCACAGCCTGCTGATGATAAGGCTTAAATGCAGATGTTAAAATACAACCAAGATTCCTAGGCAAAGCCACATGAGTACCTTAATATGTAACATTTCTCATGAGTTCCATGTTGTAGCCTAATAGTGCTAGCATGCCTGCAAACACCCTGCATCAAGGCAACAGTCTGCCTATTCCTCAGCCTTGAGCAGTCTCTGGTACTTTCTGAATCCTAGCTGACATTGTCCTAAGAGAGTGAAAAAATGCATCACTCTGATGTCATTCCATGGGAGATGAGCATAGGTTTGTTAAAACGCTACTTAAGCATGTGGTTTGGAATTTAAGACATCCTATATATAAAAGTCTTATGCAGCAATTGGGAAGTTAGTCATGGACTCTAGGGAAACATGTTTGCTTTTTGTTATTCTTCTAGGCAAATATCTTGATTCCCTCATTAAGGTCATATAGGGTAGTTACTCACATCCACTACCAACAGTCGTAAGTTTAATACTAGATGTGTTGTTTATTTTATTCATAGGTACAGCCAACCACACATGCTAAACCACTTACAGCAGTTTATTGACACTGGCCAGAAGCAAATGACGCAAATGTGTCTTATGAAGTTCTCAGGGTCTCTCTTCTCAACTGCTGCCACCAAGTTTTCTTCAGAAAATTTCTTTCTACATTGAAAACATGCCCAGAATTTGGAAAGCAATAACCAATCAGGTATATTTTTTTCTGTGGTAGTTTCTGCCAATCTCAAACTGTTGACTAGTTTTTTCCACTCATTTTTCCCACAGTGTGTGTGTGTGTGTTTGGCTTTTTGCATGTTATGTGCATGTGTATATGATGTGTGTATATGTATGTTGTGTGTGTGTGCAGGTGTGAGTGTGCATGTATGTGTGTTTGTGTATGTGCAAGTCTTCATGCCTGTACTGGTGAGCACAAAACAAGCCAGAGCTTTGTATAGAAGAGTTTTATCTCCATCAAATTTCAAAGAAAATAACTAAATAATGCTGTTACCATTTCATCCATGAAGAATAAAATTATCCTCTGACTGTGAGCACCCTATAGAGTTTCTTTTAAAAGGAGGCAACATATGAACTTGTAGAGGAACAGCTTAGGACATGCGGTATGGCTACTGCTCCATTGCTTATGGTTACTCCATTGTCAGACCTCACCATGGGACATTTGGGCAGAGAGACCATGTTACATAGTCACTCACTTTTCCTATGGTCTTAAACAAGTGCTTTAACATCCAGCTGCCTCAATGTTTCTTCCTCCATCTTCTCTTGGGCAGAACACAAAGGATTTGAATGGCAAAATATTTTTAAAACTCATTAGCACAGCTTGGCCCCTGGTACTCTGTGAACAACTATTAATACTGATTCTTCTTAATTTCTTCCTAATTCTAGATGTTCTATTTCCACAACAGTATTCCATTTGCTCACAGCACCAATACACCATCCTATTTCACTATCAGAAAGTTCCTTGAGAAACTGTGGAATTTTGGGTGTTCACTGGGCACTGGCCTAAGAAAACAGATGTGACATGTACCTGCTCAAGCCTTCTTATTCCACAGATGAGAAAAGTATTGTTTGCTTTCCAGGTATGCTACACCTTGTAACTCCTTCTCATAATAATCATCCATAATGGGAACCACAATTGATTTTATTCTACAAAGAAAAAAAGAAACTGAGGCTAAGGATATCCCTGAGATTGCATAAGCAGTTAGTGGTAGAGGCAGCATTCAGATCTGTGAAATCTGACTTTAGATGATACTATACTTACCAATGTAATGTCTGTCATGCCACATAATAATCTACTTACATTCCATGGTCAAAGAAGGTATGTGTGGACCGTGGAGAGAAGCCATGTACCCTGGGCCCTCACAGTGGAAAGGGGAGAAGGTGACCTCAGAGGAGTTTGAAGATGTGTCTTGAGGGGCAAACTTGAGTGTGCTGACTCGGGAGTCTGCATGCAACCACGTCTCTACACAGCACACAAGCCGTCCTACTAATCTGCTATCAATTTTACATTTAGATCCCTGGAGAACAAAAATGAGGTCCAGGTAGACATAGCTGGTTATTTCCTTCCACGTTTGGAGGGGATGATAACTAGCAGAGCAGGGTTAGGCACGGATTGCAACCCACTGAAGGGCCATGAAGATAATAAGGCTACATGACAGCTGCACTTTTATGACAAAGGAAACCAGGCCAGGAAGACCTTCGACAACCCCTCCCACATTCCACAGCACTGGATACAGAGACAGCAGCTGCCCTGTGGAGACTGACAACCTGGTAGAACCGCAGCACTGGTGAAGAAGGAGAAGTCCACCATCAAAGTCACTGCCTTTCTGACTTGATGACATCATTGTCAGAGAAAGAGAGAGAGGAAATGTTATTGCCTTGGGATTTGGACAGTTTTAGAATGAAAAAAAATGTGTTTATCAGAGGGTGAGAGTCGGTCATAATGGGGAGTTATTGCTGGAGAGAAGTTTGCATTAAGGGAAATGAAAATGTTCTAGGTGGTATCATAGTTATAGGAAAATATGAATGAATGCCCTCACTGCCCACTTCACTGTACATCTAGAAATGGTGTAAATGGAAAAATTTTTTATCTCTTATCACAATATCAAAAATAATAGCTAAAGGAGAGAAGTGTTAGAGTTATCCAATCCAAAGGGTCCACTGTGCTACAGCAAAGCCAGGGTAGGTGACAATCTTCTACCTCACTGTACACTGTCTCTGATTTTAGCCCTTAAGTGTGGTGATGTATCGTCGGGTCTTTCCCACAGGGAATACAGGACAGAGGTTTATCAAGACCCTGGGAAATTCAGAAGCCATGGAGGGAGAGGTTAGCTTCTGATATTCCATGGCTTGGGATACAGTTTTCACTGACTAACGGCTCTCGTGCTCCAAAGGGGCTCTGGGCTGTAGAGTGCTTGTCCTCATATGTGGCTTTGAGAGAGGATGATCAGGCCAAGTGTGATCTCGACTGGATCATCCAGAACTACAGAACAAGCTTCAAATGTGAACAGATTTCCAGATTTGGTAGCTAACTTTTGCTCTCTAGCTTGTAATATGGAAAAAGAGAACAGAATCTTCTGAAATAAAAACCTACACCCGAGGTGGCCGAGCCTTACCTCAGTCCTATCCCCTCTCTCTGTGAATTGAAATCTTACCTTTATAAGATCAAGGCTTTCATACTGACAAAGATAAGCTCAAGTATTAAATGTTCTAGGATGTCTGTTGGGAACATAAGCCCACATTTCTTCTGGGGTTTCATTTTAAGCTCATTTAGAAAACAGAAAATAAAATCTCCTACCCTGCCATTGCTTATGACTGTCATTGGCAAAGCTGCTAGCTGCCTTCTGAGGCTTCAAGCACGACCTGTGGTTAGTTTCCCTTCAAAATGTATTTCCCCCTCCCCCTCAAGATTGTATGAAGCTTTCTAAGTGGAATTGCATGCAGTCCTGTGAAGGTCAAACTTAATTCTTTTTATTTTGATATTTTTTAATCCTAACTTTGTAATTTTCCAGAAATAAGGAGTTGTGTATGCTGTGATATGAATCTCATGTTATAGAACTTATACTCTCATGCTGTGGGATAATGCTGTTGTACACTGGTTTAATAAAACACTGATTGGCCAGTAACCAGGAAGGAAGTATAGGCAGGGCGAGCAGACTAAAGGAATGATAGGAAGAGGAAGAGCAGAGTCAGGAGTCACCAGCCAGACACAGAGGAAGCAGGATGTGAAGGCAGAATTGAAAAAAGGTACCAAGCCACATGGCTAAACATGGATAGGAATTATGGGTTAATTTAAGTGTAAGAGCTGATCAGTAATAAGCCTGAGCAAATGGCCAAGCAGTTATAATTAATACTAAGCCTCTCTGTGATTATTTTATAAAAGGCTGAGGGACTGAGGGTAAGAGATTTGTCCCGACCACGCACCAGGCAGGACACAGAAAAACTTCTGACTACACTCTCCCTATCTGTATGGCTCCAACTGAATCCTTTGTCCCTGTTGACCCTACGGAGGAACCAGAGCCCCAGTCCTCCTGCAACATTTACACTTACTTGGCAGAGCAGTTGGTGATGACCATAATAGAAAAATATAAGAACTAATATTTACATAACACTGTATGAAATAAAGGTCTACTGCTGTGTCTAACCCATGATGTGTGGGCTGCAGCTGTCAGAGTTGCTATGAATTCAGCCCATGGTCCAGAAGGATCAGACGAGGTCAACGAGGTCAGAGAGAGGGATACTGGCTTTGACCAAATAGATCAAGAGATAGAGGAGAACTGTGTCTCAGGAAGACTGGGCCATCAGTGTGACACAAAATAGGCAGGTCTAGCGGAGGGCTCTGCCTGCTTTGGGCTAGATGAAGGAGGGACTTGCATCCCATGCTGAGGAGTTGGGCCTCTATTTAGTAGGCACCAGAGTTGGAATAAGCCCAGTGTTAAAAGCTTAGTCCCCAGCCCAGTGCAGTGCTGTGGTGTGCAAGAACCTTTCAGAGTGGAGCCTAGTGGAAGGAAGTCGGGCCACACGCAGCACACTGATGAAGAGTGTATCAGGACACCTGCACCCTCCTCTTTTGGCTTCTCAGCCTCCACGAGATTAGTGAGCACTTTCCACTCTACACTTCCTCCCCACCATGATGTTCCACTCACCAGAAGCCACAGAGTAATGAAACCAACTGATGGGGGACCGAAAGCTCCGACTCCATGAGCTAACATAAACATCCCCTCTTTTGAAGCTGTCTATCTCGGCCATTGTGTTACCGTGATAGAACCCCGACAGAATACGGCAGTATTTCTAAAAAACGGGGCCCTTGGGTATTAGATTCCTGTGTGGTACTTGTTATAAATGAGGATGCCTGAACTCACCCTAGAGTTAGTGAGTTTCAGTGTGGGCCTGGGCCAGCTCCCCAGGTGATTCTTTCCAGAGATGTGACTGTACTCTGCAGAACCAAAGGGGGCTTCTCTAATAAATTTAGAACAGAGAGCTTTGCCTCATTGGAGGGATTTCCCACAGCCACGCTGTTTGAGAAAACCAAGAGCCGTCACTTCCAGAAGACAATTATGTTTTCAGAAATGTGAATTTCCTCTTGAGAAAGTAAATTATCGTAAGACGTATGTTGGCTATGTGTGTTAAGCTAAGGGGGAAAAAATCTTGAAGTAAACATATTGTTGTCTGCCCACAGACTGTATTTCCTCACTGTTCCTGAGCATTCTGACACATCCAAGGGGAAACGACAAACATTTTCTGAGAAGTAGTGGTTTGTTAGTTTTCCCTTAGTGTACAATACAAAACTCTAACTTAAATTAACTTTAAGATCTCTAAAACACTACAAAACAGTGGCTAGGTATGAGGAGTGGTAATGTTTGAATTCCTGAGTTAATGTCACTTCAAAAATACTCAAACCTTCCTCTTGAGCATGTATCATGCTAAAATGTTACAGATTGCCCAGCCCAAGCACCTGTACTTAAGATTTTTACTATTTTACAATTCTCCTCTCCATGAACCTGAGAGTTTAATAAGGAGAATAAAGAGATCATTTTGATGAAAACCAAACACATCACAGGATTGTATTTTATATTACCCTTTTGTAATATGGGACATATTTTTTTTGTAAAAATTGTCTAACAAAATTGGAAAATTCTTATAATACAATAAACATGAGAAGCACATATGTATATATGTGTGTATACACATCTATGATCACTAGCTTGTTAGAAACAGCAACTTGCCTGTATTAAAGTTTAGATGAACAAAAAATAGTGCTTAAGTTTGTTCTCATTATTAGTGATCTTCTTTTGTGTTTGCTTTTTCACAGTCCCCTAGAATTTTCATAACTACTAGAATAGAGTTGCTTGGGGCCAAATATATGTTCTGGCAAAGAGGCTATGGTGTGCAAGGAGCAAGGAGAAGTTGGCACCGTACAGAGAGGGAGCAGCTTAATGTGGGAGGCAGACGAAACTTCCCCAAGTGTTGCGATCAGGCTGATCAGGCTGGGCTCTACTCGGGGTTATTTCATGTTATAGAAAGCAGTGTTTTGTTTGCTTGTCTCCTTGCTTGCTTCATTTTGCTTTGTATCAGACTGTGCCTTCTGTTTTATAAGGGGCCTTTCGCTCCATTTTTGAGAGTGGAGTATGATTCTGTACCTTGTTGCGCATGTAAACATCGTCCAGCACCACACATGAGGCGCAGACTGACAATAATTCATTCCTAAAAGCAAAGGCTTGACACCTGCCTATTTACCAAAGTAAAATAGGACCACAGGGGCAACATTAAAATCATATCAAGAAAACCAGGCACACATCAGACTGAAGAGAAGCCTTGTGTGGACCCTAAAAAGAGGAGGATACCAAATCCAGTCATGACGATGGCCCCCACTGACCTGTCACCTGACTTCCCGGTGTGTGTCAAGGGACTAGCGAGAAGAGAACTCCTGACTGTCCCCATGTCCTCAGCTCAGTTTGTCCCACTACTGATGCTGCCTCCATTGGACATTTTACTCTGTGGCTTCCATGGCCCCACACCTCACCTGCACAGCTCAATTTGACCGTGAGGCTCAGCTGACCTGGCAGCTTGGTTCTGCAGTTCTGAAACAGTCGGCTGTGGAACTCTGGCAGGGGTTTTGTTTGTGTTCCTGTCACTTTCTGCCTTCTTTCGTTTTTTCTTTGGACTCCTTAACTTGGCCATGGCCTCTTTAACCTTTGAGCCATTGTTAGGTACAAACACACACACACACACACACACACACACACACTTACATATATATGATATATATTACTGTCCAATGTTTAATATCTGAGAGTTAAGAGTACTTAAGATTGGAACAAAAGAACCTGTTTTGCCAATGGTTAACTATCAAGGGGGAATTGGAACTCCTCAGAAAATTGCAGCTGAAGACACCAAGGTATCTTTGTTAGTCAATACATCCTGATGTGAGAGGAAGACACAAATGTGTCCATCTGTTTCCGACGTGGTGTGCTTCCTCCTTTTATTTCCTTCCATCGGTGAGATTTGTCTCTTCCAGTCAACAGTGAGTCCCTAGAGGTCAGGAATTGCATGTGACTGGCACCTGGGCCGTCAGGAGTTTTTTAGACATGTGACAGTCTCTAGTTCTTTAGACACTACCACAGTTAAAAAGTCTAGCAGTCAGGATTCTTGTGGCTCTGGATTCTGCTGTGGGGGGCTACCATCTTCCCTTAACCTAAAACAGAATAAAGAGGAATGTCCTATTCCCCGGAAGAAAGGCATGGGCTAACTTAACCAACAGGTGTTACCATCTGAGGAGAGGGCTCCCTGCTCTAAACATTCTGATTCCTGGTGTTTTACTGTCATAACTTCATTCCTTAGGGTCTAAATTCTTGTAACAGTCCCCTATTAAAATGCAAATGCCAAGGGCCTTGTCAGCAGACACCTTGCTTATTAGGTCACACCCGAGCTGACAGCCTGTGCAGCCTGTTGGGAAATCAGTTCCCAGCGGGGCGGAGAAATGAGTATGGAGCAGGTTGAGGGCCCGCTGAGGGTCTCCATGATGGCTAGGCTCAGAACGTCACAGCGTTTCCAAACCTGACACTGCTGTGGAAGCAGGGGAGCAGACCATTAGCTGTCAGTGGACACTGGGATCAGTTGGTAGAGAGCTCAAAGTCGGGGCTCCGTTTCTCAGCCTGGGAATCACTGTGAAGATCTGAGTGGGACTTACGGTGTATGAGTGCACTCATTGGTCTCGGCACCAAGCCGTCCAAGCACCGTCACTTTCTAGTCTAGACCTGTTTTGAGGTCTCACTCTGGACTCCTGTCTGCTTCCTATTCCTTATGTTCTCAGGTGAGACACACATAGTCACGTGGGATGTGGGCAGTTTAATTACGGAAGTGAAACACACTCAGAGTGTGAAAGTGAACAATGGCTACCTGTCGAAAGTACCTAGAGGAGATAACAACTTCCTGAGGGCCATCTTCCCGCCTAACTGATTGGCAGACATTTGGGTTTAGTTTTCAGAGAAAGGAAAAGGTGTTATGATATTGTGCACAGGGGACTCCGGCTGGCTGGGCCAGGGTATCCCATGTGTGCAGGGAAAGCTGGCCAAGCCGATGGATGCAGCGGTGGGCTGCGGCGTGTGAGCGGTCAGTCACCCACAGCCAGGCACTGCATCCACGTGGAGATGAGTTTATCATAATAGAGATATAAAGAGGGAGACAGAAAAAGAGAGGGTGAGAGG
>CABHPQ010149479.1:0-15985 GCA_902168405.1 Peromyscus aztecus
AGGCCCTATCATGAGGTTTAGGTTTAAATAGAGAGCAAAAAGTATGAATAACCAAGTGGTACTGGTCAAGAATGCTGTCTGGCCTCTCAGCTCTGTTCTGTCCTGTGTGTGGTCTGACGGGATGGCAGAACTTTGTGAGAGCTCCTCCTGGGAGACAAGTCCCTCTGGCTGTACCAGGTTCAGCCATTCCTTTCCCTCTGCCAGGTTTCCTGGGGAAATTCCAAATTTTGGAGGTCATTGTGAGGGTTAATATGAGTTGTCAACTTGGTGTTATCTAGAATTACCAAAGAGATGAGCCTCTGTGTGTCTGTGGGGATTATCTAGATTAGGGTGCCTGTCTGCTATGGGGCTGGGATGGACTGAATGAAAGGGAGAAAACAAGCTGAGCATTCAGTGCCCTACTTCCTTACTGTGGACGCCGTGAGAACAGCTGCCTCCAGCTCCATGACTTCCCTGCCATGGTGGACTGCCTGTTGAACTCTGGTCAGAAGAAAGCCTGTCTCCCTTAAATTGCTTTAGCTGCATATGTTACAACAACAGCAAGAAAAGTAAGAAATGCAACTGTTACAGAAGTCCTGGGGCTGGAGAGACCGCTCAGATGTTTGGAGCACTGGCTGCTGCAGGTTCAGTTCCCAGCACCCACATGGCAGTGCACAGCTGTCTGTAAGTACAGTTCCAGGCGATCTGATGCCCTCTTCTGACCTCCACAGGCACCAGGTACATGGTGCACAGACATACATGCATGCAAAACGCCCATACACATAAAGTTAAAAACACAAGTTTAAAATGACAACAAAAGGAAACCTTTACAGACTCTGAGGTGTGTTTCCTTCCACTTCATCTTTAACAAACCCCATGTTTCTAGCTGGAATATTCATTCCCAAATGAAAGACTACACTTCCCAGCTTCCTTTGCAGCTCCTTCTGAATGTGTTTCTAAATTCTGCTCAATGAAATATAAGTTCAGTTACTATTGGTAGAATTATTAAGGCAACTCCACATAGTTAAAAGGGAGGTTTATTTTGTGGGGTAACTTACAATTGAAGGGATAGGTTACAGGGTCTGGGAAAGGTGAAGCACAGTCCAGCGGTGTTCTCTGGAGAACTCTGCTTGGTCTACCTCCAGCATCCAGGATCTAGGAACCAAGAGAGCCCGCCCCTCTGGATCTCGGGTCTTCAGGGGTCCTCTCTCGGCTCCGCCTTGTAGGCATGATAATCACCGAAGTCTCAGTGGGGGTGGTACTTCCAGGTCAAATCTCGAACAGCTACCCACTACAAGTTACCCCATGAGACATGGGTCAAAAGTCTCTAACATCAAGCGTTCCCCCCTCTTCCTACACTGTTTGATTCTTTGGATGTCAACAGGATGGCAGGAGCTCCAGTTACCATCTTGGATCATGAGGACAAGTTCCAGACCTTGAGCATAAGAGCCTTATTAAATAGGAGTGGAAAGGTGACCCACGGGGAGCCCTGTTCTCAATGGCTTTTCTAGCTGCCACACTGGACTGCGTACTTCTGAGCATTGTTTACAACTGTAAAAATTAATTTCAATGTGATTTAAGTCATCTTTCCCCCCACCAGGGAAGGGAAGGAGGGAGGAGAACAACATGCTCTGCCCTAATGCATCAGTCTACCCCGAGTGAAAAGATAGGCAGCTTATTATTCTAGCTATCTAACACATTAAAAGAAAACGCTTGTTCTTACAGCCTTCTTTGATTGAGACTAAGCACCTCACTAATGCTTGACCTACCTGCCAAGGAAGGAACGGAAGGAAGGCACTGAGCCAGCTGCCTTGGAACAGCAGCCCAAGGGCCACACGGGATGCTCTCCCAAGGAGTGCAAAGCAGTGGAGACACAGCCCGCCTCAGCGATGTAGCCCGTGTGGAGGACTGGCCGGGGTGGCAAAGCTGAATATGGCTACTTTCTCAGAGTTCTGCTGGGGGCTCTGTGCAAGGCCATGACTAGTGTACCATAGTTGGTCCTCAGGGTAAAAGCCTGGGTTCTGGCAGCCCCGGAGAGCTAGGCTGAGCCACTTGACCCCATTTGCCAACTAAAGAGAAGAGTGACGGAAAGCAGAAGTGGGATTTGAGCAATGTGACTGAGCTGGGAGAGCAGATACAAAGGTCAGCCCGGGTCCGTCTTCAGGGCACTGACATGAGCTTTAAGTAGCAGAAGAAGTGGAGCGAAGGGTAAGCAGCCCTGGTCCAGGTGTGGCCCTGCTGGTCCCCAGGCCAGCTGTGGCTCTGGAACGAGCTAATCATCCAGGCTGTGGCCGTGGTTTTGACTCCTGCATCGCTGCCCTCTCCTGGCAGTTCTGTTCTGCTGGTTCTGCTGTTCCTAGAACCCAGGGTGAATGTAGGGTTAGGACAGTGACTGTCCTTGTGCCTTCGGCCTGGAAGGGGGCTGAGCTACGTTAGGTAGACAGACACGGGTGTTCAAGTCAAGCAGAGCTCCGAGCCAAAGCAGAGGAGACACAGTCAGAAGAAGGCACAGATGCCAGGCCTCATTCTCCTCGCAGTCTCCTCTGGTCCAGGCAAGGAGTCAGCGCTCTATATCGAAAGCAACTTCTAAGTTACTTTCTTATAGTGATTTAGATTAAATTGTCAGGGTGCAGGGCTTTAAGGGCATGGCAGTACAAGGTTTTCAAGACAGACAGCGGGCACCCAGAGAGGGCAGGAGAGCCACCTGAGATTGTTCAGTTGTGAGCACAAGAGCAACTGAGATTCTTGTCATTTTTTGTGTGCTGTTGTGTTTTAATGTCTTTCTTTTTCTTTCTTGTTGACATGAGGGATACAGTCTTTCTTCAAGGGTCCCGGCGTCATCCTCAGCTCCCATCTGCCCTGACAGGCTTGCCGCTCTTGGGGTGCCAGCTCTCTCTCTCTGCAGAGACCCCACAAGGCTGGCATCCAGGAATCAATGAGTGGAGTGCCCACCAGAAGCTTTCAGCCAGTGAGAGGTGGGAATTGGTAGAAGAAGCCCAACTTCTTGTCTCTGGGTGGTGGGGACTCTTCATAACTGTTCCTAGAACAGCTAGCTGCAGCAGCCTCCCTTGGGAAACCGAAGCTGGAGCCCAGGAGACAGGACCCCAAAGCCTTTCAGGCAGCTTTCATGCTCATACAGGCTTAATCCACCCCACACTGTTTTCCAGTGTCTTGGAAGCTCTGGGTACCTCGGGCTAGCCTGCATGTTGATGGACTGTGTATTGTTGCTCTGATTCTTTGCATCATCATCTTCTCCTCTACCAATACTCTCTGAGATCTTTCTCTTTCTCCTCTATGTTTCCTTCTTTAGTTCAGACTCATTTCAAATGCCGTATATGATCCCAGACTGCTGGCCTTGAATTTGTGAGCTTTCTGCCTCAACCTCTTGAGTGCTGTAGCTGCCTTTTAATAACTATTTTCTCTCGCATGCTCGTTCCTTGCTTCTGTAGGAGCCTAGGTGGCACAGTTAAGGTTTCTTGTCTTTATTGCAATGTGGGGTGACAGAAAGCCCCTGGTTGGTCCAGTGACTGAGTGTCACTAACTTTAGCTAAGTGAGAGCTTGGAGTCTATAGACCAGCAGTTCTCAACCTGTGGGTCATGACCCCTATGAGAAGGTGTTGAACGGCCCTTTCACATGGGTTGCATATTAGACATCCTGCATATCAGATATCTATATTACAATTCATAACATTAACAAAATTACAGTTATGAAGGAGCAGCAAGAATAATTTTATGGTGGGGGTCATCACATGAGGAACTGTATTAAAGGGTCACAGCATTAGGAAGGTTGAGAGCCACTGCTTTAGACTCAAGGCCTAAGAGCCAGAAGATGTGGGTGGGTTTATGGTGTTCAACATTCATTCTCTCCCAACAGAGTTCTTCGTATGTGGGGCTTGAATGACACCCTGACACTGTAGCTTCAAATGAGGCTTCTGCCATCCAACTCTTTCTCAGGCAAAAGCAGTGAAGATTGAGTTGTATTCAGGAGAATGCTTGAGTGTTTCTGCTGGTAAAGTATACACAGTTGGTTCAGTGTAGAGATGGAGTAGTTGCATATCTATGAATATTCACATTCATCTATCTACATTCATGTGCATATATAATAGCTTATTTACACGCAAATCTATGGAGATCTGCATTAGATAGAGAGGAGTAGCTGACTGTTACAGAATGAAGCCAGCAAGACTGCAGCCATCCGATACAGTGCCTGACACAAGGTAGACACTCAATGAAAGCAAACAGAAGTACCCACAGCTCCGAGAAGGGTAGCCCCGAGGTGGAGGGGCAGCTGTGGTGATAGTTTGTTGTACTCTAATAAAGCTTGCCTGAAGATCAGAGGACAGAGCCAGCCACTAGATTAAACACAGAGGTCAGGCAGTGGTGGCACACACCTTTAATCCTAGCACTCAGGAGGCAGAGATTTGTCTGGATCTCTGGGAGTTCAAGGCCACACTGGGCTATATGAGATCGATCCAGTCTAGGGGAGAAACAGAGCCAGGCAGTGTTGGCACACACCTTTAACCCCAGTATTTGGGAAGCACACACGCCATTAATCCCAGCACTAGGAATGTTGAGACAGGAAGTGAAATGGCTGGATGGACAAAGGCATATAAGGCGTGAGGAGACAGGATCTAGAGAGCCTTTCGGCTAAGGACTCAAAGGCTTTCAGTCAGTGGATTCGTGGAGTTGGCGAGGTGAGAAGTAGCAGTGGCTTGTCCCTTTGTTTCTCGGATCTTTCAGCATTTACGCCAGTATCTGGCTCTGGGTTTTTATTATAAGACCATTTAGGATCTATGCAACAGGCAGCTACAAGGAACTCTGAGGAACAAGAATGTACCAGACGCAAGGATATGAGGGAGAATCGGGAGCTGGCTAAGTTTGAGCTCTCACCTCCCACAGCCTGCACCAAGGCTGCCTGTGGGCTCTGGCATCCTAGGAGACACAGATTTCTCTCTTTATCAGTGAAGCATCCCTTCACAGACAGATGTGGGAGCCTGTCTGTTCTGAGGAAGTAGGCTGCACTGGTTACTTTCCTCACTACTGTGTCAAATGGTTGACAAGAAGCAACCTGAGGGTGTGCACTTGCGAAGACAGATGTTTCTAGATTAGTTAATTGAAGTGGGAGGATCCACCCTAATGTGGGAGGTGCTATCCTACGGGTTGAGGTCCCAGGGTAAACACAAAGGAAGAAGAGGGCTGAGCACCGGTGTGCATGTGGGTCTCTCTCTCTCTCTCTCTCTCTCTCTCTCTCTCTCTCTCTCTCTCTCCCTCTCCCTCTCCCTCTCCCTCTCCCTCTCTCTCCTTCCTGTCTGTGGACACAATGTGATCAGCCACCTCACACTCCCGTGCTACTGTGACGGACTGCACCCTCAAACCGGGGGCCAAAGGAACCCACTGTTACGCTGCTCTTGCCAGAATTTGGTCACAGCAGCAGGAAAGTAACCAAGACAAGGAAGAAGGAGTTATTTATCTGCAGAGGGAGGGTCCTGATGGGGAGGGCAGGGAAGCAGGAGAGGCTCATAGCTACACTCCAGGCTGCTTGCCTACTTCCGGATGGGTTTGGAAGCAGAGGGAAGCAGGGAGCCCCACTGACCGCAAACATGAAGGCCAGGTCCCCAGTGAGCACCTCTTCCAGACATGGACAGAGCAAGCCTAGGTCTATTATTGCCTGTTACTACAGAGAACACAGAGGGGACCGGGAGGAAGAAGTGAGGAGTGAGGGTTGATGACCCTCTGGCATGGCCACAGCCAGATTCCTGCCTCCCTGCAGGGTGCACAGACAGTTAATTGAGAATGGGGACTGGATGGAGGAGGGGCAGAGGTAGCCTCCACCCTCCAAACACACACAAAAGATCACATGGTTGTGGGCTGTGCGGCCTGGAAGTGTCTCCCCTGTCCACGCTGCCTCCGGAGTCAGGAACCAGACAATTTTTTTTCACTCTGGGAGGAATGATGGGGGTGGGGGTCCACACACTCACATGAGCCAAGTAGACGTCTCCCAGTTTGTTTTTCTGACACATTGGAAACCTCACAGTGCAGAGAAAATTCATCTCACCAGCTCCGGCCTGCCTTCCCGAAACGCATCCAGAGCTCCTGTGTCAACACTGCTCAGCCAGCCCCCCTCGGAGGGACGGGCTCTGCCAAGGAAAAACTCAACCCAGATTCTGGGGTGAGGGGTTTGTGCATCCTTCAAGGGAGAATGGGCCTCTAAGTGGACAAGGCTCTTCCCCCACCACACAGTTGTCCCTGACCCTTCTAAAGGCCACAGCTGCATCCCTGGGTTCCCATTCTCAGATGGTGCTGAACTGTGTTTAGCTACCATGCTGTGCTGCCCTGAAGCAACAGGGAGGAGCTGGGGAGGGAGCCAGGGAGGACGGGTGAAGCCTGGGTGGGCGGCTGTTCCTGGTACCACACTGGATGTCAGTCATCAGAATGGAAAGTCCTGGTGTTAAGAGACCCATATGTGAACCCACAATGTTTGAGATCTGGGTGTTAATCCCCAGTGTTCAAGACCCAGATGTAATACCCCCTGCCTGCCCCCATCCCGCCCCACCGTGGGTTAAGCGACCTGGATATAACCCCCACCCTCAGTGTTTGAGATGCAGATACAACCCTTCTCTTAAGAGATCTTGATGTAAGCCGGCGGTGGTGGTGCATGCCTTTAATCCCAGCACTCAGGAGGCAGAGCCAAGTGGATCTCTGTGAGTTCAAGGCCAGCCTGGGCTACAGAGTGAATTCCAGGACAGTCTTCAAAGCTACACAGAGAAACCCTGTTCCAGAAAAAAAAAAAAAAAAAAAAAAAAGAGATCCAGATGTAAATCTCCCCCAACATAGCATCACAGATTCAAATGTAACCCCCACTTCTATGTTTAAGATCAGTATGTAAACTCCCAGTTTGAGGTCAGATGTAAACCTCAGGTGTTTCTATGAAACCAAACTGGAGCTACCTGTGCAGACAACAGAGAGGAGACTGTGGGCAGCCCAGGTGCAGGGCATCAGCGCTTCTTACCTCCATCTCGTCCTTGGAGGCCTAGTGTTCTTCCCGCGGGTCTATTCTTCAGCTGCGGTTTGAAGGCTAATTCTTTTCTTTCGTGATTCTCACAGGTCAGAGGTCAGCTGCCTACAGGATCAGGAACGTTTAAGGTTTGGGATCTCACAGTGAGAACAGTCCACTAGGCACCAGGAATAGCAACGAACCCCTTCTTTCCCTACCATGGTGTAAGCCACTCACTCCGCTGGGCAACACTGCCCAGTTCACGCAAGGACTACAGTCATTTCTGGGGTTAATTTAGGATCTTGGGGCTTGGTCACAATCCAGATCCTAATAACATCAGGAAGTTTCTTGCCTCTCCTGGCTCTGCCCCCAATTCTGGGCTCTCAGGAGCAGGCAGTGAGCAGGGATTTGTGGAGAGGTCCTAGGGAGCGGCCTCCTCTGGATGGCTGTGCAAGGGTGGTTGAGGTGTGGCTGCTGAGAGGTCTAGCCTTCAAAAAACTCACTGGGAATCAACTCGGCCACGTATCGCTTGGGTCTCTTCTCTTTGGTGTGCATCTCCCTGAGTTCCTTCAGTCACCTGGCAGGGGTGGAGACAGTGCTCTCTCTACTGCAGTGTTCCTCCACACCGTCCAGGGCTGGGAAAGTCTGTTTCCGCCCCTACCTACGGCCGCGCTGGCTTCCACATGCTCTGCTGAATCCGTCCTGGCACAAGTGTGAGAGGCCACCATCCGAAACCTCAGAAACAAAAGACCCCTCTCTTCCCTCAGCCCTCCCCAAAGTCACGAGAAGCCCTGTCCTATCCTGTCACTCACCCCCGCTGACCGTTGAGGAGCCCCTGCTCTAAGATGTACATACTTGAGATTCTGACCAAACCCTGACATCCATGTGCCATGCAGTGGGTTCCCCCCTCAGACTCCAGTTTCTTCAGTGACGGAGGGGAGTCTTTATAGATTAAATATAATCCACTGACAATTCAAAGCTCCATGGTAGCCTTTGGTTCTGATCTCATGTATTAGAGCAGTGAACAAGCTCCGAAATTGACCAATTCAAATTTTACCTGTCCCTTCCCGTTCTATCCCCTCAAAGACATGCTAATTTGATCTATAATGTGGCCAAAGGGCAGAGAGGAGAAGGGAGGAGAAGCCAGAGGCATGAAAAATCCCCAAACTGGATCATCCACTCCCTGGATAATGGGTCTTGCCTGAGCAGAATGCTCAATGAAGACTTCTCTCCCTCTCTCTTTTTCCCCAGCAAGCCCTTGCCCCCATTCTGCAGTAGCTATAATCTCCATGGCCTAATGCATTAAACCGTTGAGTCCCTTAGACAAATCACTCCGTTTCTTACTTCATTCACAGGCGGGCTATATCGTTTGAAATTGAGAAAATGGTTAGTTTTCATTTGCAAATAGCAGGATATTTCAAACACCTTACCAAAACGCCAGTCCAAGGGCTCAGAAACTGTTGTTTTTCTGTGGCTTGGATGAATAAGATAAATTTGCATATATTTTTCTTGATTGCCTTCATATAAATACCATTGTTTGAATGACTACCCCTTAAGTCATAAATGTGTCCAATTGGGAAATATTGATGTATTAGTTCCCGCCTTTCATTACTGGGGCCAAATACCAGACAAAGGCGACTTAAAGAAGGACAGGTTGATTCGGCTCAGAGTTCATGGGGAAGAGATGCATGGTGGCAGGAGCAGGCAAATAAGAAGCAGAGAGAGCAGAGAGAGATGGAGGCTGCTGATCAGCTACATTTGTCCCTGTGTGGTCCAGGACCCATAGGACAGAACCACTCACATTCAGGGTGGGTCTTCACTCAGCTAAAGCTCTGTGGGAATATCTTCACAGACACACCAAGTGGTGTGTCTCCTAGGTGATTCCAAGTCCAGTCAGTTTGCCGATGAAGATTACCCATCACTAGTTCACCATGGCCGGGATTCCATATGGCTTCCACCGGCCTCTCTCAAAACCATGGCTTTTCTTTTTCCTTCCTTCCTTCCTTCCTTCCTTCCTTTGGCACTGCGGTTTCCAATCTCCTCTCCACCCTCCAAAAACAGTGTCCTTCTTGTTAACTTCTTTGCCAATAAATATCCTTCAAATGATGGTCTTGGCTTAGCTCTTGATCTCAAGAAGGAGGTCTTCTCTCCTGCCTTACCCTCCTTGCTGATTTTAGAAGTTTCCCTCCCTCCCTCTCTCCCTCCTTCCCTCCCTCTTTCTGTCCCTCCCTCCCTTCCTCCTTCTGTCCCTCTCTCTCTCCCTCCCTCCCTTTCTCTGTGCCTTCCTCATGTTTCTTTCTTTACAAAAAAAAAGAATGAAAAATAGTGATGAATAATGATAATTTATGATGAGATCTTAAAAAATATCTTATTATTGAGACTAAATTCTACAACAGGACATGGAAGAATATACAAATGTGCTTTACAGTTAGCTGGACTCTCAGGATTCTCAGATTTGGGTGTTCAGAGCTCTTGGGATGGGGAGCAGTAGAGTCATGCAAGACAAGTATGAGGTCCTGCACTCAATCCCTAGAACCCATGCTTAAAAAAATGCTGGGCACGGTGGTGTGGGCTTGTAGTCACAGAGCTGGGAGAGCAGAGATAGGCTGTCCTTGAGGTTTGCCGTCAGCAGCACAACCTGCTCACAAGCTCCACACCAATGAGAGACCCTTTCTCCAAAGAATAAGGCAGATGGAATCTGAGGAATGTGACACCCAAGGTTGTCCTCTGACTTACACACACACACACACACACACACACACACACACACACACACACACACACACACACTAGATGATAGATAGAGAGATGAGAGATGATAGATAGATGATAGATAGATAAATGATAGATAGGTAGATAGATAAATAGATAGATAGATGAGAGAGAGCACACCTTTGTGGTGGGGAACATTAGGACATCTGCAACATTGGGGTCAACACTGGGCCATAAAACTCAAAATTTATTCAAGTTTTCATACAGAC
This sequence comes from Peromyscus aztecus, assembly GCA_902168405.1. Classification (NCBI taxonomy): domain Eukaryota; kingdom Metazoa; phylum Chordata; class Mammalia; order Rodentia; family Cricetidae; genus Peromyscus; species Peromyscus aztecus. The sequence continues at coordinate 9,955 of CABHPQ010149479.1, forward strand.
AGCTTGCTTATGTGTTGGCTACACTGGCAGGATGCATCTTTTGCAGTTACAGTGATGCTCTTGCGGCAGATATGAACTGGTTCTCATACATGAATTCCTTTGAATTAGAAACAATATTCAATGTCCACTATAAATCAGTTTGGCACTAACCCCTGAGGACCAGTGTACATGGGACTTCTTGTTGCACAGACAGCAGCACAAACAAAGCGTTTGGTCCTCTCTTTAGATGAAAGCTGTGGTCAGATCTACCTGTCATGATGCTTCTGTCCCAGGAGTTGTGGGTGTTCTCAACGCTGAGGCTTCCCTGTGTTCCTGGCGCACGTGTAGCTGGTGCTAGGGCTGCTCTCACATTTGTGTCAAGAACTTCCTTGCGGTCTTGTTAGGAGCTGATGTCTGGTTTACCGTGTAAGTTCATCATCCAGCAGCATTTCCAAAGGGTAATCCATGCTGACTCTTAGATGGCAGAGTGTCCATAAAGCCAAACAGTTTCAGGCTAGGAGATGGTTCAGTGGGTGACAGTGGTGGCTCTGCAAGCATGAGGAGCCGAGCCTGAATTCTCAACACCCGGTTTAAAAAGCTGGGTGTGATCCCACATCTGCCTCCACCCCAGCACTGTGGAGGGTGGAGACAGGAGGGTGGCTGGGGCCTGCTGGCTGCCAGCCTAGCCCCAGGTTCAGGGAGAGACCCTGTTCAAAGGAATAAGGTGGAGAGTGACAGAGCAGGGCATTCGGTGAGGGGGCGGGGAGGATTAGAGAATCTCGATGCCAATGAAGTTCCTGACCTGTCACCCAGGGTCATCATGTCCTCCTTGGCTGCCATTTGCAGCTTGCCTCACCCACCCTCTGCATCTGTGGTTATCTTTGTCCCCATCAGAACTTCCTATCACCTCAAACCTCACCAAGTAGATGTGCTATTTCTCCAGGGCAAGAGTCCGGATGCAGACTGTCTGCACCGGACACCCACTGAGAGAGAACTCTGGGAGCATGGGAGCTTGCTGGGCAGATATATGGGCTTTTAGTCTCTCCTCAGTTGGGTCTCAGACACCATTTCTCACACAGTTGCATCGCTTTCTTATTAGAGACAGAGAGCTCACAGTAATAGATGGTCAGATTGAGCTTAATCCTCATGGAATTTAGTGATAGAATCATAAATCTAGAATGGCCTCAGAGTTTCTTGTGTCACAGGTAACTGCAGCCCAGGAGGCCATTCACAAGGTCACATCCAAAGTGGCAGAGCTGGGGCTGGAAGAGAAGCATTTCCCAGGAAGGCATCATCCATACAGAGGGCTGGCTCCCCGTCCCTCTGCCTCCCGGGCTTCCTGGCTGCTTCTGCTACCCTGGAGGGCTAAATCACAGTCACAGTTCCAAGAAGTCCGTATTCAGGGGAAGCAGGTGCCGAGGTTAAACAGCCAGTTGGTCAATCACCTGGAAGGCCAGTTCCAGCTAGCCGTGCTGTGGTCAGCTCCACGGGGTGTGGTGGCCCCTGGGGCTGCAGAGGAAATTAAACACTTGGACCTGCTGGACAAGACCTCTTACAGAGTGCTAGTAATATTTCAGCTAAGCCTTCCAGTCTCTGCCCTACGTCAGCTGCAATGACCTTGTACCAAGAGCCTTTAACTACTAAGCTTGAGGGAATTAAACATGGATCTTCTGGGAGAAAATGAGTGTTCAGGGAACCTGCTGCTTCTAAGAAAATTACAAATGACCAAAATCGGCTCAAAACTTAGAAAAAACAAATCTGTCCAAGCCAAGTCTCTAGAAAGTTGCCCGAGAGTTACCTGAAAGAAAACAAAACAAAACAAAAAACCAAGAATCTGATGGAGTTAATTCTTCTTTAACTTTTGAGGAATAATTATTCATTCCCACCAGATCAATTATTTCAGAACAAACATATGTGAAGATTTTCAATTCATTTCACAAAGCAAATTCAACCCTGATACAAAAGTATGACAATTACCATCCAAAAATAATAGTTTCCAAAACCAGCCGGGCTTAGGGCTGTGAGACGGCTCGGCTGGTAAAGGCACTTGCCACCAACTCTGTTTTGTTTTGTTTGTTTGTTTGTTTTGAGACAAGGTTTCTCTGTGTAGCTTTGTGCCTTTCCTGGATCTCACTCTGTAGACCAGGCTGGCCTCGAACTCACAAAGATCGGCCTGCCTCTGCCTCCCAAGTGCTGGGACAACCAGGGTTTGGTACCCTGGGCCCAGTCAGGAGAGAACTGACTTCCCAGAAGTGCCCTCTGACCTGCATAAGAGTGTCCTGTCACAACTGTACTTGCCCCCTACTAAATAAATAAGCATAATCTAAAAATTAAGAATAAGTCAATCTCATCTATGAATATAGCCACAAAAATTCTAAATAGAAAGGTTTTAACTCAAAAGCACGCTGTAGATATGCACAGCACTAAGTAGGATCAAGGGTTTGAGAACGCATAGACGGCGTCTGTGAACCAGGGAAGCTGTAGAATTTCCCAAGGGCACACCGCCAGCATGGAGCCCCTTCATCTATTCCAATGTTTTAACAGAGAAAGATGTTGTATGTTTGAGGTTCTGCTGTTCTCATGTTTGGCTCTCAAATTTCTGAGCTCTGCAATGTGGCCTCTGTGGGGTTCTTAAATCCTCTGCCTTCAGACTGTGCCCTTGGCTGTGGGCAGAAGACAGGAATGTGGAAAGGGGTTGGCAGTGTGCATGTGTGCGTGTGTATATGTGTGTGTTACATGCACATGTGGAGGCCAGAGGAAGATGTAGGGTACCTGTCTCTACTGCTCTTCACCCCCTTTCTCCGAGACAAGATCTCTAAACTTGAAGTTTGCTATTTTGGTCAGGCTGTCTGACTGGGCAGTTCCCAGGACCTGCTGTCTCTGCCCAACACTGGAATGGTACACACACACACACACACACACACACACACACACACACACACGTGCACGCACACCCACAAAGCCCAGCTTTGGAAAAGGCTTGGAGTAATTATTTTTGCCCCTCATTCTCTTTCTTCATCCCTCCCTGGCTCCCTCCTCCCTCCCTGGCTCCCTCCTCCCTCCCTGGCTCCCTTTCCAGACCTTTCGGGCTGTCTCTCCAGGCTCAGCTCCTCCAGGCAGTCCCAGCAAGGCTGACTCTCATGCCCCAATGATCTGTGTCCCTCCAAATGCCCCACAGGCCCCACAGGCTACGGGGAGCTGTAGACGCCCTGTTGCTTGGTCCTGGATGCCTCCCCATGTTTTCACAGCTCCACAGCCCAGCCTTCTTCTCCTCCCCGGCTTTTCTCACTCAATTCTATTTCATCCCATCTTTTCAGGGTTCTGTCTTCCTGCTGGGACCGTGACTGATTCTTTTTAGCATGATAAATAATATTTATTATAAACCAGCAAGCATCATCAAGTTTAATAGTGTAATTAAAATATCTCATAAAGTCATGATAAGAGGAAAAAACCTCTGAATTTTTCTCTGAGACCATTTTTGGTTCAATAAGAAAAATTGAAGCTGGAATCACTCTAGAAAATAGCAATTATAAATTATAATATTTGGAGACTAATGGAAGATGGTCAAAGCTGATTTCCTTGGAAAAAGTGAATGTGTGTTAGATATTAACATGGAAATAATTTTAAGTGTATTGTGGAAGTTAAGAGAAAACATCAAGAGTAACACAAAAAGTATGAAAATAATAAAAATTAAAACAGAAATTAATGAATTACAGGAAAAAGAGGAAATGGATTTAAGCATTGGCACATAAAATCACTTACATTAGACATAAAAAGTAAAGCCAGGTGTAGTGGTGCGTGCCTGTAATCTCAGCATTCAGGAGGCAGAGTAGGGGAATTGCTACAAGATTAAGGCCAGCCCGGTCTACATAGGGAGTTTCCAACCAGAAAATTGGATTCTCAGAAAAAAAAATACTAAAAACCAAACCAAGAAAAAAGAGGATGAGGAAGGGGAAAAAAGGAGGAGGAGGGAGGAAGAGGGAGAGGAGGAGGGAGGAAGAGGAAGAACAGGAGGAGGAGAAAAAGACAAAGGAATTAAAAATAAATTACACAGGAGAATTAATGACAAATCATGAGACATTAAAAGAAGCTTCATGGACTCCTTGATATACTTAGATGCATGTTAAATCAAAACCTGGATAAAATCATTGTTTCAGGGAAACACAGGGATTACCAAAATTCACCCTTTAGAAGACAGGAATTCTAAACAGACCAATAATCAAAAAAGACTAGCTGGCAGTGGCCCAAATCATTTCTCAGGTGGATGAATTCTTTAAGACATTCAAGGACCAGAGGATCCCAGCATAGACTGTCTCGGAGCACAGTGAGACACAGGACACAGAGCACATCTCCAACATCTAAGTCAGAGGGTCAGGATGCTAAGCCAACTCACTTAGGGAGAGTGTGTGCAAATCAGGCACACAGGGGCGGTTAGAGTAACAGACAGTACAGAAGAAAGGTTTCTCTCTAAGCCTCACCAAGATGGGGGCAGTTCTTGGTCACAGGTCTAAGTGGTTCAACCTGATGTCCTCACACACAGTGTGACTCCAGGAAGGCCCTGTCCTCCCACTTCCCCACGGTTTCCTGGCAGGGTCAGCAGGGGCTTCCTTCTTTCAAGAGAGAAAAAGCCTTGATTTTTGACATGGTAGTAAAGATTGGGATCAAAATACAAACAAAATCTGTATAATGTTTGTCGCGCCCCCTCGTCCAGCAAGGAAGACACAACACCGAGCTCTTCTTCTTGCAATTTAATCAGGCCTTTGAACAATATTCTGACTTCTAAAAGATCCCCTCCTTCTGAAGGAACCCCCGGGCAAAGCCTCTCCCGGCCTTATATAGGCTCTGGGCAGCCAACCCCAGGTCGCCACGTGGGCATTGCCCAATAGGCTCAAGCATGCGTAAGCAAGCCACACATTCCGCTACAGCCTCACCTGAAGCTGTTTAACACAGGGAGCACTCGCCGTCGGGATGGCGGAAGGCGGTAACCAGCGCCACCTGTAAGGCGTGGCTACACGCAGCTTCCTACAAATGTTCTCTAAAATAGTCTGAGGAGACATTACAGTCAGTGTGAAATTGACACAGTCTGTGTGCGCTGGATTTACCCCTCACATGACGTCTGCAGCCAGGGCACACTGTTCAAAGCAGCTCTTTGCTCTTGTCACACTCCTGCAAGTGAGGAGACTGGAGTGGGCAATATAAGTCCATTATCATAGTGAGCATCTGCAGTCTAGACTGTCTTTATTTCCATGTGGATTAGCCCTGGGACCCTTTTTATTTAAACAGTTTCATAGATGTAAAGTTTACATACTATAACATTCATCTATTTAGTGTGCACACTTCAGCTTTGACATTCACAGAGTTGTGTCCATCACCATAATCTAATTTTGGAGCACTTTGTCATCTCAAAAGAAAATCCAGCGGCTTTTTGCCCTTGCAGAGGGCCTGAGTTCAGTTCTGAGCACCTATGTTAGGCCGTTCACAGCTGCCTGTAACTCGCTCCAGAGGATCTGTCTCCTTCTTCAGGCTCCCATGAGCACCTATATATATATATGCACATACACATAAATAAAAATAGAATCAATCTTTAAAGAAAAAAGAAAGAACTCCAACCCCTGCGATCAATTTTAATTGCTTTTGCCTATGCAGATTCTCAGCTTCATTTTGTTAGTCAGTAACCATTGGTAGCTGTTCATCCCATTCATCCCAGAGTCACTTGTAGAGAATAATCTTTCTTCTCAGAACCATCTTGCGTGCTTTCCTAGAATCAGTGGTAGCTGTGAGGGTTTGTTTGTGGCTTCTCATCTCTGTCCCATTGGCATGTGTGTCCCTTCTTATCACAGGACAAATCTGCTGTAGTTACTGCAGTTGACAGCATGCTCTGCTATCAGATGCCCATTCTTCAACTCTCTTCTTTTGTTCAAGAGATGGAGGCAGTAGGACCAGAAGGTCAAGGTTATCGTTGTTGATATGGTGAGTTCCAGGTCACTTGGGCCACAGGAGACTTTGTCTCAAAAAAAAGTACATAACAACAACAACAACAACAACAACAACA
>CABHPQ010149481.1:1362-12586 GCA_902168405.1 Peromyscus aztecus
CATGCCTTCTAGCATGCATCCCATGCCTGATGTTTCTACATGACTTCTAGCATGCATTCTATGCCTGATGTTTCTACGTGACTCCTAGCATGCACTCTGTGCCTAATGCCTTCACCCTTACTATAAAAAGGATCTCATAACCCCCCAACTGCCACAGCTTTAAATTCCAACTCTGGCTGTGGTCTCAGCCAACTGATAGGCTTTTGTGCCCTCCAGTGATTTTTTTGTTTTTTTGTTTGTTTGTTTGTTTGTTTGTTTGTTTTTTCTGGAATAAAGCTTGCTTTTGGTTTAATAGAATGTGGTGGTCTGTCCCCCATTATTGTAAGACCCTGGACCCAATATGATGTCATTCCTAGCTTTTAGGTTGGTAGAAGCTGACCATCTGCTAAGTTAATAGATTCCAGAAGGTTTTTTGTTTATCAGTCTCAGGATGTTAGTTCTGACACAGATATGGGCAAGCCATGGCTGTTTCTGAAGGGTAGAATTAGCCCAAGATAAGGTAATTAGCCTCTGGACCTGTAACATTCCAGTCTCTCCACAGTACCAAAGTTCTAGTCAGTGGATTCATCTTTGCAGATGCAGCTTCTTTTCAGTTTTCTTTAACCCAGCAAAGGAATGCAGCGTTGACGAGACAGATGAAATTGCTAGAAAGAGCTAAGGCAAAAGGCAACAGTTTATTTCTTCCATGCCCTTTTCTATGGACTGTTACCAGAAAGTGCTGGCCACATTTTGGGTGGGTCTTTAAATAATCTGATCAAGGAAGTCCCTCCCAGGAGATTTTAGTTGTGTTTTAGTTGACTCCAGATCTAGTCAAGCTGATAACCAAGATTAGCTGTCATACACTGCCTAAGCCTCCTGCTGGAGACCTGAGTCTTATCACAAGGTACTGTCCAGCCGGGGTAGTGGTGGTGCACACCTTTAATACCAGCACTCAGGAGGCAGAGCCAGGCAGATCTCTGCGAGTTCAAGGCCAGCCTGGGCTACAGAGTGAGTTCCAGGAAAGGTACAAAGCTACACAGAGAAACTCTGTCTCGGGAAAAAAAAAAAAAAGGTACTGTCTGAGTGTGGAAAATATTTCTTGACTCTAACATCATGGATCCGTGAGTTGAGTCCTGAAATCTTAAAGGCCATGAATGTAGAAAACATTGTATGGAATTTCCCATGGTGCCTTTTGAAAGGGAGTAAGGGCGGGCGGGCAGGGAAGGGGGACAGGGGTGTGATCTTATAAGCATCAACTCTCCATGTTCAAATAAGGGAGTGCCTGGCTGTTAGGTTCAGGCCTCAGAAAGCTTCTTGATAGTGATTTGAGACTCACTGGTGTTACGTGCTCAATAAGGGCCAAGGCCTCTGAGTCTAGCAAGAAGTCATTGGTAGGAAAAGACCTTCATCTTAACACTTTAGGAGGACTTAAACATATGCTACCTGTAGATTCCTGATACTTTTTAGGGTGATGAGGAGTGTAAGTATACCCCTTCCTAAATGTATGATCTTTTTTATACATATGTAGGTATGCACACATGTATATAATCTGTGGGCCCCATTTAGCTTTGCTTGTATATACATGTGTCCACTTAGAATTGGACAACCGGTGTGGGAGCTTGTCCCTGGAGGAGACAGACCCTCCCTCTCCCCTCAGGCATTGAGCATCTGAAGCTCTTCTCAGGGTGTTCCATGTGGAATTTCCTCACTTCACGTTGGCATATCAACTGGTGTTGCCATTATGCTGGTCTTATTCTGGCAACCATATTGTTGGGAGTTCATGGTGCAGCTTCCCTGTCACATATAGAAGACAGTGTGCTGGGTGGTGGTGGCACCAGCACTCGGGAGGCAGAGCCAGGCGGATCTCTGAGTTCCAGGCCACCCTGGGCTACCAAGTGAGTTCCAGGAAAGGTGCAAAGCTACACAGAGAAGAGGAGGAGGAGGAAGAGGAGGAGGAGGAGGAGGAGAAGAAGAAGAAGAAAGAAGGAGGAGGAGGAGGAAAGAAGAAGAGGAAGAAGAAGAAGAAGAAGAAGAAGAAGAAGAAGAAGAAGGAGAAGAAGAAGAAGAAGACAGTGTATCTTAGCAAACATCTTGGTCTTCTGGCACTTGAAATCTTTCTGGCCCCTCTTCCACGATTTTCCCTGAGCAGTGGCATTTCAGATGTTATCAGTTGGGGATGTGAACCTCACAGTCTTAGGATATTGGTATAGGTCTTGTGATGACTAATGTTATTTTTTAAGTTTAAATTACTGTGCTTAAGAGATTTATAAAACAAAAATGCTTCTAACCTGTAAGCCCCACTTGTCCAAGAATAGATAACTTCCTGGAGTGCTGGGGCTGTTTGTTGTTCATGTTAAGATAACAAGCTATGTGTTTTCACTTCTGTAAACAAGCTTGGTTGCCCCATCTGCACAGGATGTGTGCTTGATCAAACCTGAGCAGGAGGTAAGTAGGCAGGAAGTAGGTCAGGATGTATGCTAGGCCCTGATTGGATAAAGGCAGGAAGTACGCAGCTTTGTGGGGTTTGCCTTTATAAGCCCCTGACTAATGTCATTCAGAGCCATGCTCTGGGAATTCTGCATATGCACCAGGCTTGTATCCAGTATCCATGGTCCTGGCCTTTGAAACTTGCTTCAAATTTCACTCTAAACTTGTGGTAGTGGTCTTGTTCTTGCCCAGTGGGATTAACAGTCTCACCCCTTATCAATGAAGATTGTTTTTGCAACAGATGGAAACAGCAGATACCATAATAGGCTGCTCAGTCTTCTCTCAGAGAACTAGGCCTTGGTCTCTGCTTTATGGAACCCAGTAGGCAGTTTCTGAGGAAGAGCCCCAAAGAAAGGGCAATTAATTACTGGTACCCCTGACAACAGACACAAGAGAGACATCAAGCCTGGGCCACTGAGCCAACCCCTACAGTCCATGCTAGTCCAGTCAGCCTCCACAGCAGCACAAGTACAAAGCCAGAAACTTCTCCAGGCCTGCCCCAAAATGGAAAACTGTACCCTGACTAGCCTCTAACTAGCCCTGGCCAATTAGAATGTACTGATATGATTGCCACTTGCTTGAACCAATCATATCTAAAATGACCTAACTGCCTTAGGACCTCCCCTTGGCTATGCTTAAAAGGAGCTCACACATCTCTCTCAGGGTCTTTACTATCTTGCTTTTGTGTGGGATGGCAGGCCCTGCGATGCTGGAATAATAAACGCTCTTGTTGATTACATATGTGGATGGTGGTCTTTTGTGGGACTTCTCCAGGACTCTAACAGAAACTACTATAGAGATCCCCAATTGGTCATAGTCTCCTTTTGATGTCCTTTAGTAGGAATCATTGCCACCTCTTGAGGTAAGAAAACTGAGAACGCCTGGTCTACAGAGCGAGATCCAGGAAAGGCACAAAACTACACAGAGAAACCCTGTCTCGAAAAACCAAAAAAACCAAAACAAAACAAAAACCTGAGAACAATAGGCTATCTATTCCTTGCCATAGTAATGAGGAATTGTCTTTCCTTCCAAAACCAAACAAACAAACAAACAAAAACTACTGCGTGTGCATGTAGAAGCACAAAGGAATATCTAAATCCTGTTTTTCTTTACTTAATTCAGTACTCTGGTTAGGGCAATTAGTTCCATGAGGTGGACATTTGTGTTGGAGGGGAAAGGCTTACTCTCAACAGTCTCATTTAAGGTAACTATTGCACAGCCTGCTCTCCCAAACTCATGCTGTATGAAGAAACTCCTGCCCAGAATTGTCTCTGAGATCTTCCCTAGTTTCACGTCTGAGTTGTTATCTGTTCACATTAGCATTTTCTTGGTCTCTTTACACAGGAATGTAACAGGATTCAGAGTAGAACATGCTATAAGCTGTATGGCCTGTCTCTAACAACATAGCCTGATATCTTCAAAGATGGTTGTCTCTGAGACAAAGATTCATTTTAGGAGATAATAGTCAGACTACACTGAGGTCAAATTGCTTCCCAGTGTGAGTTCTGTGGCCTTGGGAATTAAGAGGCCACAGTGGCCTGAGGCAGGCTAACACCCCTTGGTGACTAAATCTAATTGTTTGCTTAGAAACACAAGAGTTCCTAGATAGGTCCTCCGGGTTGTGGGAATACCCCTAGAGCTATTCTTTCAGCTAACTGTAAACTGAATTCCTTTCTTGCTGGCAGGGTCAAGGCTGGTGCCTCCAATAAAGCCAGTTTAAGCCGCTTAAAGGCCAGCTTGTGTTTAGATTCTTAGCTCAGGGACTTAACTTCTGGAACTTTGGGGTTTTTCATTAATTGATATGGAGTCTTGGCAATAACTCTCTCCATCACTGGATATCCGCTAGCCATGGATAGCCACTAGCCATGGATAGCCACTAGCCATGGATATCCAGTGATACCCCAAATTCCCTAAGCTGCTTGAGAATCCCTGTGTAAAGGATAAGATAGAGTAGGTCTGGTTGTTAGTACCCCTGATTTTCTAGACCCACCAGCCTGGGCAAGACCTGAATATTTAACAGGAAGTTCCAGAATTGGGTTTAAATTTTGAGGATTTTGTGGCCCCTGGTGATGAGGAAGTAAAGAAAAACCTGGGTTCCACTCTGTGAGCCTTTTAGAGTCGTGGTATGTGACAGCTCATCTTGAGTGTTAGCATGGCATGCCTGGGCAGAGGAAACTCAAAATGAGGAATTACCTCCATCAGATTGCAAGTCCGGCATGGCAAAACCATTAAACTGGACCACTCCATGGGTGTATAGAAAGAAATATAATGTTTATTGTAAATACGACACTGCCATGTGGCTGTGTCTCCAGCACAGAAAAAGAAGAGCCAGAGGCATTTACAGGAGTCGAAAGCTGCCATGGCTGCATCTCAGGAGCAGAGAGAGAAGTAAAGAGCAGAGGAAAAGCCTTGTAAGTTTTAAAGAGAACAACGTAGCTACGGAGGGGGAGGGAACTGCAAGCTGGAACAGCCAGTGAGTTTAGGGCCAGAGGAGCCCAGTGGCTTTGATATGCACCGCAGGTATGTGTTGATAGGGACTGAAGAAGCCGAGAGGTTAGTGTGGGCTTTGAGCCGCACCACAGGTATAAGCCATAGAGAACCAGATGCCCCATTTGAGGCGAGGGGAGATAAGGGATGTAGCTCTTCCTGGCAGGGAGAAATCCATTGTGTTTTATCCAGCATTTGCTATATACAAGATGCCCGAACATGGATGCTTCAGGATGAAGTTTTTTTTTTTTTGGTTTTTCGAGACAGGGTTTCTCTGTGTATCGTTGCGCCTTTCCTGGGACTCACTTGGTAGCCCAGGCTGACCTCGAACTCACAGAGATCCGCCTGGCTCTGCCTCCCGAGTGCTGGGATTAAAGGCGTGTGCCACCACCGCCCGGCTCAGGATGAAGTTCTTATCCTCAAATTTCCCCCATAGATGGACCTGCTGCCAGTGCCATTATGGCCTGTGAGGTTGTCACCCGGGCACTTGAGTCCTGGAACAATTCTGTGAAAGGAGGAATTTTGTGTCTCAATCCTTTCTGTCCAGTGCTCAGAGCACAAAAGTTTTCCGCCGTCGTTTGGCTGGAGCTTTGTCTGCAAACAGCTTGAAGGAGACAGGCCCAGGGGCTCACCATGGGCTTGGATGTTGAAGAACATGGTGTGGTTGACCCTGGTTGACCCTATAGCAGATAGGGGACAGTGGCATCTGCAAAGCCAAGGATTTTATATTTTTCCATTCCTTTGGTTAGTTTTTTTTTATTTTAATTTGTAGCCTTACATACATAGCTATATATCTATTATAAGGTATATAAGTATAAAAATAAAGCCTTATGAGTGAATTAAGATTTTTTTAAATGAACTTTTTTTTAGATGTATTTATTTATTACATATACAGTGTTCTGTCTGCACGTATCCCTGCAGGCCAGATAAGGGCACCAGATGTTATTACAGAGGGTTGTGAGCCACCATATGGTTGCTGGGAATTGAACTCAGGACCTCTGGAAGAGCAGCCAGTGTTGTTAACCCCTGAGCCATCTCTCCAGCCCAAGATTTTTTTTTTTTTTTTTTTTTTTTTTTTTGGTTTTTCGAGACAGGGTTTCTCTGTGTAGCTTTGCGCCTTTCCTGGAGCTCACTTGGTAGCCCAGGCTGGCCTCGAACTCACAGAGATCCGCCTGCCTCTGCCTCCCGAGTGCTGGGATTAAATGCGTGCGCCACCACCGCCCGGCTGCACCTGTTTCCTTTATTAGTTTAGCCTCCAGGAGACACAGATGATCAATCGTTGAGAGCATTTAACAGTAATAGATGGTTATATTAAAGTCTGTTTTTGCAGAGCCCAGACCCTTTTTGGTCTGGGGGTGTAAATACCTTTTGATTGTTACTGTTCCTTTTCCTTACCACCTGGATATTCTGACGATCCTTAGACTCCAGCTCTACGGTGATCCTGTAACAATTAGCTGAGTAGTTAATTAGAAGCAGGAACCAGGAAGAGAAAAGCTTGTGGGGTGAGACCTTATTCTTCTGGAATTGGGGACGAGGCAGTGGATCCTGATGTCCTCTGGAACTTGAGAGAGAGCAGGGCCTTGTCTGTGTCAGCATGCATGAGGAGGAGAAGCTATATCTCTCAGATGCTGTCTGAAGAATTTAATCGGTAGAGTGCGGTTTGGTTAAATTAATACGTTCCAAAGATTTTATCTGTTAGTCACAGGATGTTAGGTCTGACAGAGAGGTGGCCAAGGATCGGCTCTTTAGTGGAGCTTAACATAGCCAAATACATGTTGTAATTAGGCTCCAGATCTGCAACATTCCAACCTGTCCCTGTCACTCAAGGTCAACAGCTCTTTGTAGACTTCTTTGTAGGATTCTTCTCAGGTTAGCACTTTCTGCTTTCTCTCTGGAGAAACAATTGGAGACTATTGGTTATGACAGTGGTAGTGTCTGGAGCTATTGGATAAAGAGACCAGTAAAGCATAGTTAGAAATATTGACTAACATATTGTTCAAGAGTTTCACACTGAATTCCTCAAGCATTTTCATAAGGTTGGTCCCACATTGTTCCACTAGTGCCTGAAAATGACTTAAAAGATTCAGTCAGTGATGTTAAATTTAGTCAGAGTAACTTCTATATCATAGTCACAGTAGTTATTATTGATAGTTCATAACAAAAATTACCTGTCTTGTTCTAGCAAATATTGTGCAATTTCTCATACCCTATATATCATATAGCCTTGTTTGTCACTGTATACCAAGCTGGGTGGCTCATGAACTTCTGGATAGTTTTCTGTCTCTGCCTCCCATTTCCTCATAGCAACAGTGAGATCATAGATGTGTGCTACGGCAACTGCTCTTGGGAATCAGAACTCAGGGCCACAAGTGCCTTATCTACCTGGGGTTTTGCTTTTTTGTTTTTTGTTTTCCTTTTTAACCCTTTAACTTCAAATAACTGTAGAGTCACATGCCCTTGTTAAAAAATAAATTACGTTCCAAGAGTGTATTTGTTCTAGTTTAAATATAAAATGTCTTACATGGACTTAGGGTTTTTGTTTTGTTTTGTTTCCAAGACAGGGTTTCCCTATATAGTTCTGGCTGTCCTGGAACTCACAGGGATCCACCTGCCCCTGCCTCCCAAGTACTGAGATTAAAGGTGTGTGACTCTACCACCTGGCTGGGCTCATGTATTTGAACCCCTGGTCCCAAGCTGGTGTGGCTATTTCAGGGCAGTTAGCGTAGGGTGAGCGGTAGGGCCTCGGTGACAGGTGGAAGTTGTTGGGACCAGATCTTTGAGGTCAGAGCCCAGCTCTTCTTCTAGTCCTGCCCCTTCTGCTTCCTGTCTGTCTCCTTGGTGTGACCAGCTGGTTTCTAGTCACACTGGTGTGGGCTGGGCCTCTCCTACTTTCCCAGTGTTGATGGACTGAAGTCCTCTGAACCCACGAGTGAAAAGAATTCCTCCCTTATGTGCTCCCTGAGAATTTTATAGCAGCAACGAGGGAAGGGACGGGTACAATCCTCTAGGAAAGGCTCCTTCAATGTGAGCATCCGGCATAACTATACCGCAGTTATCAAATACCAGAGATTGGTTTTTTTATCCAGTCCATTTACTTTATTTTCTTCTCACCAGTTCTTCGGGAACCTGTGTGTTTGGTTCCATGTAATTTTACCACATGGACAGATGATAGGACACCACTATAGTCAAGATAAGAAACAATTCAATGTGAACATCCCCTGTGCACCTCTCTTGAGGACACATGTAGTCTCCCACAGATTTCTTTGAGTTTATCCTCATTCTCTTGAATACAAATGTCACTAAATTTGGACAATTTTGACCATTATTTTCACGTACTTATTTTCACTCTCAACTCTTCTGGAATGCCAACAGTAGGAATTACAGCTCCTTTGCTACTGTCTTCTGGTACATAGGGTCTGGATAAACCCTGAACACACAGCCAGACCCTGACCATTGCCTAACTCAGTCACTCACTATCACCTGCATCCTGATAGCTGGGCAAAACAGTTGCTAAAGATAAAATGGACTTGTCTGGACAAACCACACCAGGAAGTAGAGACTGCCCGCAGCCTCTCAAGCTGCATTCAACTTCCCGTTCCCCAAACCTACTGTATAAACGCCAAGTATCCCCTTCCTTCTTCACAGGCACCCCTTTTCCCACTGGAGAGTGCCTCTCATTGTTTGAAAACAACGAACAAAAACCCAGCCTGTTCTATGGAGGTCGGAGGTCGACAGATCTCTTGCAGCCTCCTGTCTCTCTATGCAGCCTCAGAAATCTAACCCATGGACTCTTTTCTCATGTTTTCTTTCCTTTGCTCAGGTTTGGTAAGTTCCACTGGTCTGTCTGCAAGTCCAACAATTCCATATAGTCATTTTCATTATGCAATTAAGTCCATCTAGTGAGTTTTAAAGTTTCGTGTTTGTATTCAGTTTTATAATTTCCTTCTGTGTTTTCTCTTCTGTTGAGGTCTTTGTTTTTATGGAACAGATTTCTTAACTGATACTGAAGCAGCTCTACGTTGGCTTCTTGTGTGACGTTGTCCTCAGGACTGCAACATTCCAAACTGAAACATCACCCATTCCCCCCACCCTTCCACTCCCACCCCTCCACCCACCTCCATCCATCTCCACCCCTCAACCCCTCCACCCACCTCCACTCCCCACCCCCAGCTCAAGAAGGGAAGGAGAGGCTCATGAGCCTCAGCGGGTAAACAAAGGGTCACATGTCTGGGAGAACAGAAACTTAGAGATTCTGGAGAGCTCCTTCCAAGCAATATCAAACAGAAGTAAACAACTGACCCGGGGGAAAGTTGGCCTGCTGAGCTGTAGAGAAAAAGATGTCGCATGGTGGAGCTGCCTGCGGGCTGTGCAGAGAGCTCCAGGCTCCCTGTTGTAACTTTTGTGCACCTTCACACACATGTGTGGTTGGGGCCTTCTGGTGGTTCAGCTGCTTTGTTAGTAATCCCACTAAAACCACGTTGGTTCACCAAGAGAAACAGATGTGTACTTGTTACTTTGGTCTGTGCTGGGTTCCCTTTCTGGATAAATAGAAACATGTGCTGCATCTCCCTGGAAGTCTGTCATACAACACTGCTTTAACATTCACAGCAGATAATTTCAACATCGGATTAGTATTAGAATTAGCACTACTGATTTTTCTTATTTAGGTTAGACTTTCCATATGTATTGGTATGATGAACAGTTTTCAACTATCCCATGGGTATTTTGGATACTATTGTTAATCCCAAAGATTCAAGGAGAAAAACCACTGATCCAAATCATCATGGCCAAATTAAGGCAAACAATTAATTACAGCAACCTTCTTTATTTGTGTACATGGATGCCTCCCCCTAAGGCAGGGTTCAAGAGGTCAACATTGGAGGTAAAGAAGATAAAGGTTTTATAGCCCAGGGGTAGAGAGTTTCCAAAAGGGGGGTGTTGGCAGCCACAGAGGCAGGGTTATAGGAGCAGAATGTAACAAGTTGGTTATAACAACCTCTTGTGAAACAAAGACATGGTTGCAAGGTGGTCGTAACAAGATGGTCATAACAACAGGTAGTCATAACAAGGTGGTCATAATAACCTAAGCGTTGCTGTTTCCTGGAACAGACAGTCCAGAACAGTTTGTAATTAAGATTACAGGTGGGACATAGCACAATCCTTGAGAAGCACAGGTTTAATCATAAACAGGAATGATTCCCAGCTTGTCTTTACCATAAGATGGCTTTCAAGCCTAAGATGGAGGCAGATTGGTTCATCATTGTATTGTGAGACCCTGGATCCTACTTAAACTTTTTGCTTTTAACTAACATCTTCCTATTGAGTAGTAAGGAGTGCAGGGACTTGATGGGCGAATGTTTTTAGCTTCTCGTAGATTCTGCCAAAACTATGTCAGCAAAAGAAGAGCAAACACATGTTCCTGAATGGAGTTGGGAGCTGAACTCCACTTTAGATCCTACTGACATCACCTTAGTAGTCATCCCGGAGTGCTAGCAGCTTCCTTCAGGTGAGAGATGGATGGAAGAGCAATAATTTAGCTTCAACCGCAGCAAAGCTTAATCTTGCTTTTCAGTTTTATGGGATCTAGAATCAACCAAGAGACAAGCTTCAGGGCTGGAGAGATCGTTCAGCAGTTAAGAACACTTGCTGCTCTTTTAAGGACCTCAGTTGAGTTCGCAGCACTCATGTCAGGCAGCTCACAGTCGCCTGTAACTCCAACTCCAGTGTATCTAACTTTGTGATGTCCTCAATGAACACGTACATATATGTGACCCACACATACATGTGCACACACAGGAAGAGAGAGAGAGAGAAATATAAATCGACAGAGTGAGAGAGTGCAAGCTTTGGGGATTTCCTTAGTTAGGTTATTAGGATGGGGAGTCCCAGTCTAAATTTGGGGAGCACCTTCTAGTGACAGCACAGATATAAGGAGACCTGAGGGGAAAGCTTTAGTTTTCTGCATGGCTGGCCTTTGTTTCTCACTTGTGAGACCCTCCCTCTCGTTACTGCCACTGCAGCTGACATTGCTGCTGTGATCTTCTGCTTTCTTCAGAGCCCAGCTTCTTTACCTTTCTGATATGGACTGTGTTAGTTATATTCTTTCATGGCGCTGGTTAAACGGCGCTGCCCCTGGCTGGTCGCCGCCCGCGGTGGCCAAGCTGGTGGAGGAGCGTGCTAAGTAAAAGAATCACAGCCATGGTTAACCTTTTTGAGCTTTATTAAGAGGGGGAGAGAGAGAGAGAGAAAAGGAGAGAGAGAAGGAGAGAGA